>CM038682.1:319230636-319443211 GCA_021605205.1 Aegilops longissima
CCCCCACAAGCCGGGATGAGACTCCGGACAATGAGAAAAAAATAAAAAGAAAAAAAGAAAGAAAAAGAAAGAAAGAAAGAAAAAGAAAGAAATAAATAAACAAAGAGAGAAGGGGCATTGTTAGTATCCTTTACCACACTTGTGCTTCAAAGTAGCACCATGCTTTTCATATGGAGAGTCTCCTATGTTGTCACTTTCATATACTAGTGGGAATTTTTCATTATAGGATTAGATGCACACCCACTTAGTTTTCATATTGAGCTTTCATACACTTATAGCTCTTAGTGCATTCGTTGCATGGCAATCCCTACTCCTCACGTTGATATCGATTGATGGGCATCTCCATAGCCCGTTGGTTAGCTGCGTCGATGTGAGACTTTCTTACTTTTTGTCTTCTCTGTATTTACCACTATCATCATACTCTATTCCACCTATAGTGCTATATCCCTGGCTTGCGCTCATGTATTTTGTGAGGGTTGAAAAAGCTGAAGCGCATTAGAAAGTATGAACCAATTGCTCGTCTTGTCATCGGGGTTGTCTATGATAAATACTTTGTGTTAAGAAGACAGAGCATGACAAGACTATGATTTTGTAGGGATAACTTTCTTTAGCGTTGATATTTTGAAAGACATGATTGTTTGTTGGGATGCCTTAGTATTGATGTCTTTATGTCAAATTATAGACTATTGCTTTGATTCACTTATGTCTTAACATTCATGCCATGATTAGATATATGATCAAGTTTATGCTAGGTAGCATTCCACATCAAAAAATATCTTTTTTATCATTTACCTACTCGAGGATGAGCAGGAATTAAGCTTGGGGATGCTGATACGTCTCCATTGTATCTATAATTTTTGATTGTTTCATGCCAATATTATACAACATTTACATACTTTTGGCAACTTTTTAAATGATTTATTGGACTAACCTATTGATTCAGTGCCAGTGTCCGTTCCTATTTTTTGTATTTTTTTGTATCGCAGAAAATCCATATCAAACGAAGTTCAAATGCAATAAAATTTCATGGAGAATTATCTTGGAATATATGTGATTTTTGGGAGTTGGAATTGAAGGAAATATGCCCTAGAGGCAATAATAAAGTTATTATTTATTTCCTTATATCATGATAAATGTTTATTATTCATGCTAGAATTGTATTAACCGGAAACATAATACATGTGTGAATATATAGACAAACAAGATGTCACTAGTATGCCTCTATTTGACTAGCTTGTTAATCAAAGATGGTTATGTTTCCTAACCATGAACAAGGAGTTGTTATTTGATTAACAAGGTCACATCATTAGTTGAATGATCTGATTGACATGACCCATTCCGTTAGCTTAACACTTGATCGCTTAGTATGTTAATGCTTTTTCATGACCCATACATGTTCCTGTAACTATGAGATTATGCAACTCCTGTTTACGGAGGAACACTTTGGTACTACCAAACGCCACAACGAATCGGGTGATTATAAAGGAGTACTACAGGTGTCTCCAAAGGTACTTGTTGGGTTGGCGATTTCGAGATTAGGTTTTGTCACTCCGATTGTCGGAGAGGTATCTCAGGCCTTCTCGGTAATGCACATCACTTAAGCCTTGCAAGCATTACAACTAATGAGTTAGTTGTGAGATGATGTATTACGGAACGAGTAAAGAGACTTACCGTAACTAGATTGAACTAGGTATTGATACCGACGATCGAATCTCGGGTAAGTAACATACCGATGACAAAGGGAACAACGATGTCGTTATGCGGTTTGACCGATAAAGATCTTCAGAGAATATGTAGGAACCAATATGGGCATCCAGGTTCCGCTATTGGTTATTGACCGAGAATGGTTCTAGGTCATGTCTACATAGTTCTCGAACCCGTAGGGTCCGCACGCTTAACGCTTCGATGACAGCTCATAATGAGTTTATAAGTATTGATGCACCAAGGTTGTTCGAGTCCCGGATGTGATCACGGACATGACGAGGAGTCTCGAAATGGTCGAGACATAAAGATTGATATATTGAAGCCTATGTTTGACTTCGAATGGTTCCGAGTGAAAACAGGATGTTACCGAACACCGGGGTTACGGAACCCCGGGGGTATATGGGCCTTCATGGGCCTCAAGGAGAAGGAGAAGGGCCGGCCAGGTGGGCTGCGCGCCCTCCCCTTCCAGTCCGAATAGGACAAGGAGAGGGGCGCGCCTTCCCTCTTTCCCCTCCCCAATCCTACTCCAACTAGGAGAGGGGAGTCCTACTCGGTGGGAGTAGGACTCCTCCTTGCGCGCCTCCCCTTGGGCCGCCACCTCCCCTTGTCTCCTTTATATACGGGGCAGGGGGCACCCCAATACACACAAGTTGATCTACGGATCTTTCCTTAGCCATGTGCGGTGCCCCTTCCACCATATTCCACTTCGGTCATATCGTCATGAGCTTAAGCGAAGCCCTGCGCCGGAGAAGTCATATCGTCATGAGCTTAGGCGAAGCCCTGCATCGGTGGAGCATCAACATCGCCACCACGCCGTCGGTTGACGGAACTCATCCCGACACTTTGCTGGATCGGAGTCCGGGATCGCCATCGAGCTGAACGTGTGCGTAACTCGGAGGTGCCGTCGCTCGGTGCTTGGATCGGTCGGATCGTGGAGACGCACGACTACATCAACCGCGTTGTTATAACGCTTCGCTTTCGGTCTCACGAGGGTACGTGGACGGACATTCCCTCTCTCTGCTATGCCATCACCATGGTCTTGCGTGATCGTAGGAATTTTTTGAAATTACTACGTTCCCCAACAAATGGTATCGAGCCTGGTTTTATGCGTTGATGTCATGTGCACGAGTAGAACACAAGTGAGTTGTGGACGATACAAGTCATACTGCCTACCAGCATGTCATACTTTGGTTCAGCGGTATTGTGAGATGAAGCGCCCGGACCGACATTACGCCAGACGCTTACGCGAGACTGGTTTCACCGCCCGAGCACTCGTTGCTTAAAGGTGACCGGCGGTGTCTGCTCTCTCACTTTAGTTGAATCGAGTGTGGCTACGCCCGTCCTTGAGAAGGTTAAAACAGAGTCTATTTGACGAAGTATCGCTGTGGTTTTGATGCGAGGTAAGAACGGTTCTTGCTCAGCCCGTAGCAGCCACGTAAAACTTGCAACAACAAAGTAGAAGACGCCTAACTTGTTTTTGCAGGGCATGTTGTGATGTGATATGGTCAAGACGTGATGCTATACTTTATTGTATGAGATGATCATGTTTTGTAACCGAAGTTATCGGCAATCGGCAGGAGCCATATGGTTGTCGCTTATTGTATGAAATGCAACGCCATGTAATTGCTTTACTTTATCACTAAGGAGTAGCGATAGTCGAGAAGCAATAGTTGGCGAGACGACAACGATGCTACGATGGAGATCAAGGTGTCGCGCGGTGACGATGGTGATCATGACGGTGCTTGGCGATGGAGATCACAAGCACAAGATGATGATGACCATATCATATCACTTATATTGATTGCATGTGATGTTTATCCTTTATGCATCTTATCTTGCTTTGTTTGACGGTAGCATTATAAGATGATCTCTCACTAAAATTATCAAGAAGTGTTCTCCCGAGTATGCACCGCTGCCAAAGTTCATAGTACCCGGACACCACGTGATGATCGGTGTGATAAGTTCTACGTCCATCTACAACGGTGCAAAACAGTTGCACACGCGAATACTCAGTTAAACTTGACGAGCCTAGCATATAACAGATATGGCCTCGAACACGGAGACCGAAAGGTCGAACGTGAATCATATAGTAGATATGATCAACATAGTGATGTTCACCATTGAAACTACTCCGTCTCACGTGATGATCGGACATGGTTTAGTTGATTTGGATCACGTGATCACTTAGATGACTAGAGAGATGTCTGTCTAAGTGGGAGTTTTTTAATATGATTAATTGAACTTAAATTTATCATGAACTTAGTACCGATAGTATTTTGCTTGTCTATGTTTAATGTAGATAGATGGCTCGTGCTATTGTTCCGTTGAATTTTAATGCGTTCCTTGAGAAAGCAAAGTTGAAAGATGATGGTAGCAATTACACGGACTGGGTCCGTAACTTGAGGATTATCCTCATTGCTGCACAGAAAAATTACGCCTGGAAGCACCGCTGGGTGACGAGCCTGCTGCAGATCTTGAGCCGAAGTTATGAACGTCGGCAAAGCAGAGCTGATGACTACTCTATAGTTCAGTGTGCCATGCTTTACGGCTTAGAACCGGTCTTCAACGACGTTTTGAACGTCATGGAGCATATGAGATGTTCCAGAGTTGAAGTTAATATTTCAAGCAAATGCCCGGATTGAGAGATATGAAGTCTCCAATAAGTTCTATAGCTGCAAGATGGAGGAGAATAGTTCGTCGGTGAGCACATACTCAAAATGTCCGGGTATAACAATCACTTAATTCAGCTGGGAGTTAATCTTCCGGATGATAGTGTCATTGATGAATTCTCCAATCACGCCACCAAGCTACAAGAGCTTCGTGATGAACTATAATATGCAAGGGATGACTAAGACAATTCTCGAGCTCTTCGCGATGCTAAAAGCAGCGGAGGTAGAAATCAAGAAAGAGCATCAAGTGTTGATGGTCAACAAGACCACTAGTTTCAAGAAAAGGGCAAAGGAAGAAGAAGGAAACTTCAAAAGAACAGCAAGAAAGTTGCTGATCAAGAGAAGAAACCCAAGTCTGGACCTAAGCTGAAGGCGAGTGTTTTACCGCAAGCAGACCGGACCTTTGGAAGCGGAACTGCCCCAAGTATTTGGCGGATAAAAGGATGGCAAGGTGAACAAAGGTATATGTGATATACATGTTGTTGATGTGTACCTTACTAGAGCTCGTAGTAGCACTGGTATTTGATCTGGTTCATTGCTAATATTTGCAACTCGAAACAGGGACTACGGAATAGACGAGCACCGCAAAGGACGAGGTGACGGCGCGCGTGGGAAATGGTTCCAAAGTCAAATGTGATCGCGGTCGGCACGCTACCTCTACATCTACCTTGGGATTAGTTTTAGACCTAAATAATTGTTATTTGGTGCCGCGTTGAGCATGAACATTATATCTGGATCTTGTTTAATGCGAGACGGTTATTCATTTAAATCAGAGAATAATGGTTGTTCTATTTATATGAGTAATATCTTTTATGGTCATGCACCCTTGAAGAATGGTCTATTCTTGTTGAATCTCGACAGAGTGATACACATATTCATAATGTTGAAGCCAAAAGATGCAGAGTTGATAATGATAGTGCAACTTATTTGTGGCAATCGCCGTTTAGGTCATATCGGTGTAAAACGCATGAAGAAACTCCATACCGATGGGCTTCGAATCACTTGATTATGAATCACTTGGTACTTGCGAACCGTGCCTCATGGGCAAGATGACCAAAACGCCGTTCTCGGAACTATGGAGCGAGCAACTGATTTGTTGGAAATCATACATACCGATGTTTGTGGTCCAATGAATGTTGAGGCACTTGGCGGCGGTATCGTTATTTTCTCACCTTCACAGATGATTTAAGCAGATATGGGTATATCTACTTAATGAAACACAAATCTGAAACGTTTGAAAAGTTCAAAGAATTTCAGAGTGAAGTGGAAAATCATCGTAACAAGAAAATAAAGTTTCTACGATCTGATCGTGGAGGAGAATATTTGAGTTACGAGTTTGGTTTACATTTGAAACAATGTGGAATAGTTTCGCAACTCACGCCACCGGAACACCACAGAGAAATGGTGTGTCCGAACGTCAGAATCGTACTTTACTAGATATGGTGCGATCTATGATGTCTATTTCGATTTACCGCTATCGCTTTGGGGTTATGCTTTAGAGACGGCCGATTCACATTGAATAGGACACCGTCAAAATCCATTGAGACGACGCCTTATGAACTGTGGTTTGGCAAGAAACCAAAGTTGTCGTTTCTTAAAGTTTGGGGCTGCGATGCTTATGTAAAGAAACTTCAACCAGATAAGCTCGAACCCAAATCGGAAAATGTGTCTTCATAGGATACCCAAAGGAGATGTTGGGTACACCTTCTATCACAGATCTGAAGGCAAGATTTTCGTTGCTAAATTCGGGTCCTTTCTAGAGAAGGAGTTTCTCTCGAAAGAAGTGAGTGGGAGGAAAGTAGAACTTGATGAGATAATCAGATCTGCTCCCTTATTGGAAAGTAGTTCATCACAAGAAATGGTTCTGTGACAACTACACCAATTAGTGAGGAAACTAATGATGATGATCATGAAGCTTCAGATCAAGTTGCTCTTGAACCTCGAGGTCAACCAGAGTAAAATACGCACTGAGTGGTACGGTAATCTTATTCGAAGTCATGTTACTTGACCATGGCGAACCTACAAACTATGAAGAAGCGATGGTGAGCCCAGATTCGCAAAATGGCTGGAAGCCATGAAATCTGAGATGGGATCCATGTATGAGAACAAAGTATGGACTTTGGTTGACTTGCCGATGATCGGCAAGCCATTGAAAATAAATGGATCTTTAAGAAGAAGACTGACGCCGATGGTAATATAACTGTCTACAAAGCTCGACTTGTTGCAAAAGGTTTTCGACAAGTTCAAGGAGTTGACTACGATGAGACTTTCTCACCAGAAGCGATGCTTAAGTCTGTCCGAATCATGTTAGCGATTGCCGCATTTTATGATTATGAAATTTGGCAAATGGATGTAAAAGCTGCATTCTTGAATGGATTTCTAGAAGAAGAGTTGTATATGATGCAACCAGAAGGTTTTGTCGATCCAAAAGGTGCTAACAAAGTGTGCAAGCTCCAACGATCAATTTATGGTCAGTGCAAGCCTCTCGAGTTGGAATAAACGCTTTGATAATGTGATCAAAGCATATGGGTTTGTACAGACTTTTGGAGAAGCCTGTATTTACAAGAAAGTGAGTGGGAGCTCAGAGCATTTCTAATATTATATGTGGACGATATATTATTGATTGGAAATGATATAGAATTTCTGGATAGCATAAAAGGATACTTGAATAAAAGTTTTTCAATGAAAGACCTCGGTGAAGCTGCTTACATATTGGGCATCAAGATCTATAGAGATAGATCAAGACGCTTGATTGACTTTCACAAAGCACATACCTTGATAAAGTTTTGAAAAAGTTCAAAATGGATCAGCAAAGAAAGGTTTTTACCTGTGTTACAAGGTGTAAGATTGAGTCGACTCAATGCCCGACCACAGCAGAAGATAGAGAAAATGAAAGATGTTCCTATGCTTCAGCCATAGGCTCTATCATGTATGCAATGCTGTGTACCAGACCGACGATGCTTAGCTGTAAGCTTGGCAGGAAGGTACCAAAGTAATCCAGAGTGGATCATCGACAGCGTCAAGAACATCCTGAAATATACGAAAAGGACTAAGGATATGTTTATCGATATGGAGGTGACAAAGAGCTAGTCGTAAATGGTTACGCCGATGTAAGCTTTGACACCGATCCGGACGATTCTAAATCGCAAACCGGATACGTGTTTTTATTAAACGGTGGAGCTGTCGGTTGGTGCAGTTCTAAACAAAGCGCCGTGGCGGGATCTACATGTGAAGCGGAGTACATAGCTGCTTCGAAGCAGCGAATGAAGGAGTCTGGATGAAAGAGTTCATTTCCGATCTAGGTGTCATACCTAGTGCATCGGGACCGATGAAGATCTTCGTGACAATATCGTGCAATTGCCTTGGCAAAGGAATCCAGATTTCACAAGAGGACCAAGCACATCAAGAGACGCCTCAATTCCATTCGGGACCAAGTCCAAGTGGGAGACATAGAGATTTGCAAAATACATACGGATCTGAATGTTGCGAGACCCGTTGACTAAGCCTCTTCCACGAGCAAAACATGATCAGCACCAAGACTCCATGGGTGTAAGGATCATTACTTTGTAATCTAGATTATTGACTCTAGTGCAAGTGGGAGATCAAGGAAATATGCCCTAGAGGCAATAATAAAGTTATTATTTATTTCCTTATATCATGATAAATGTTTATTATTCATGCTAGAATTGTATTAACCGGAAACATAATACATGTGTGAATATATAGACAAACAGATGTCACTAGTATGCCTCTATTTGACTAGCTTGTTAATCAAAGATGGTTATGTTTCCTAACCATGAACAAGGAGTTGTTATTTGATTAACAAGGTCACATCATTAGTTGAATGATCTGATTGACATGACCCATTCCGTTAGCTTAACACTTGATCGCTTAGTATGTTAATGCTTTCTTCATGACCCATACATGTTCCTGTAACTATGAGATTATGCAACTCCTGTTTACGGAGGAACACTTTGGTACTACCAAACGCCACAACGAATCGGGTGATTATAAAGGAGTACTACAGGTGTCTCCAAAGGTACTTGTTGGGTTGGCGATTTCGAGATTAGGTTTTGTCACTCCGATTGTCGGAGAGGTATCTCCAGGCCTTCTCGGTAATGCACATCACTTAAGCCTTGCAAGCATTACAACTAATGAGTTAGTTGTGAGATGATGTATTACGGAACGAGTAAAGAGACTTACGATAACGAGATTGAACTAGGTATTGATACCGACGATCGAATCTCGGGTAAGTAACATACCGATGACAAAGGGAACAACGATGTCGTTATGCGGTTTGACCGATAAAGATCTTCAGAGAATATGTAGGAACCAACATGGGCATCCAGGTTCCGCTATTGGTTATTGACCGAGAATGGTTCTAGGTCATGTCTACATAGTTCTCGAACCCGTAGGGTCCGCACGCTTAACGCTTCGATGACAGCTCATAATGAGTTTATAAGTATTGATGCACCAAGGTTGTTCGAGTCCGGATGTGATCACGGACATGACGAGGAGTCTCAAATGGTCGAGACATAAAGATTGATATATTGGAAGCCTATGTTTGACTTCGAATGGTTCCGAGTGAAAACAGGATGTTCTGGGAACACCGGGGTTACGGAACCCCGGGGGTATATGGGCCTTCATGGGCCTCAAGGGAGAAGGAGAAGGGCGGCCAGGTGGGCTGCGCCCCTCCCCTTCCAGTCCGAATAGGACAAGGAGAGGGGCGGCGCCTTCCCTCTTTCCCTCCCCAATCCTACTCCAACTAGGAGAGGGGGAGTCCTACTCGGTGGGAGTAGGACTCCTCCTTGTGCGCCTCCCCTTGGGCCGCCACCTCCCCTTGTCTCCTTTATATCTGGGGCAGGGGGCACCCAATACACACAAGTTGATCTACGGATCTTTCCTTAGCCGCAAAGCGGTGCCCCTTCCACCATATTCCACTTGGTCATATCGTCATGAGCTTAGGCGAAGCCCTGCGCGCCGGAGAAGTCATATCGTCATGAGCTTAGGCGAAGCCCTGCGCCGGTGGAGCATCAACATCGCCACCACGCCGTCGGTTGATGGAACTCATCCCGACACTTTGCTGGATCGAGTCCGGGATCGCCATCGAGCTGAACGTGTGCGTAACTCGGAGGTGCCGACGCTCGGTGCTTGGATCGGTCGGATCGTGGAGACGCACGACTACATCAACCGCGTTGTTATAACGCTTCCGCTTTCGGTCTACGAGGGTACGTGGACGGACACTCTCCCCTCTCTTTGCTATGCCATCACCATGGTCTTGCGTGATCGTAGGAAATTTTTTGAAATTACTACGTTCCCCAACAGGAATCACTGCAAATGGAGGCCCGTGGTGGGCACAACCCACCAGGGCGCGGTCCCGGAGCCAGGCGTGGCGTGGTGGGTTGTGCCCTCCTCGAACGTCGGTTGGAGCTCTACTTCGGGCGCAAGGAAGCTTATATCCGGAAAAATATCGTGTTAAAATCTCAACATAGTTGAAGTTACGGATCACTAGGAATATAAGAAACGGTTTTCGGCCAGATCTGGGGAATGCGAAACAAAAGAGAACAGAGAGGGAGATCCATTCTTGGAGGGGCTCCCATCCCTCCGCGGTCATGGAGGCCACGGACCAGACGAGAAACCCTCCTCCCATCTAGGGGGGGGGGGCAAGGAAGAGGAAGAAGGAGGGGGGCTCTGTCCCCCTCTCCCCAGGTGGCGCCGGAGTGCCGCCGGGGCTAGGATTGTGATGGCGATCTACATCAACAATCTTGCTACCGTCAACACCAACTTTCTCCCCCTCTATCCCCTGCTGTAATCTCAAATTGAACATGGTGCTCAACTCCATACATTATTTCCCAATGATCTATGGTTATCCTATGATGTTTGAGTAGATCCGTTTTGTCCTATGGGTTAATCGTGATCTTGGTTGGTATGATTGCATATTTTATTTTTGATGCTGTCCTACGGTGCCCTCTGTCTCGTGCAAACGTGAGGGCCCCCCGCTGTAGGGTGTTGCAATATGTTCATGGTTTACTTATTGTCAGTGTTGCGGGGGATGACAGCAGCCCAAACGCGGAGGTGGGTTATGGCGTATGGGAGTAAAGAGGACTTGATACTTAATGCTATGGTTGGGTTTCACGACCTTTATGATCTTTAGTAGCTGCGGATGCTTGATAGAGTTCCAATCATAAGTGCATATGATCCAAGTAGAGAAAGTATGTTAGCTCATGCATCTCCCTCATGTAAAATTACAAGAATGATTACCGGTACTTGTTATCGATTGCCTAGGGACAAATAAATTTATTGTTGACAAAAACTCTATACTAAAACTAACTTAGTTGTGTCTTTATGTAAACAGCCTCTAGATTTTTTTACGTGCTCTTTATTATATTGCAAACCTATCCTATCACACCTACAAAGTACTTCCAGTTTCTTACTTGTTCTAGGTAAAGAGAACGTCAAGTGTGCGTAGAGTTGTACCGGTGGTCGATAGAATTTGAGGGAATATTTTTTTCTACATTTAGCTCCTCGTTGGGTTCGACATTCTTACTTATTGAAACAGGCTACAATTGATCCCCTATACTTGTGGGTTATCACACATCAACGGTAGGTATTTCCCTCAGTGATGAGACCAAGGTTATCGAACCAGTAGGAGAACCAAGCAACACTACGTAAACAAAACATGCACACAAATAACAACCACTCGCAACCCGACGTGTTAAAGGGGCTGTCAATCCCTTTCAGGTAACGGCGCCAGAAATTGGCACATGGACGGTAGAAAGTTGTAATAGATTGATAGATCAAACGTCAAATAAAATAAAGTGCAGCAAAGTATTTTTGTATTTTTGGTTTAATAGTTCTGAAAATAAAAGCAAATAAAAATAGATCGCGAAGGCAAATATAATAAGGAAGAGACCTGGGGGCCGTAGATTTCACTAGTGGCTTCTCTCGAGAAAAATAGCAAACAGTGGGTAAATGAATTATTGTTGGGCAATTGATAAAACTTCAAATACTCATCATGATATCCACACAATGATCATTATACAGGCATCACGTCCAAGATTAGTAGACCGACTCCTGCCTGCATTTACTACTATTACTCCACACATCGACCACTATCCAGCATGCATCTAGTGTATTAAGTTCATGGAAAAACAGAGTAATGCAATACGAACGATGACATGATGTAGACAAGATCTATTTATGTAGAAATAGACCCAATCTTGTTATTCTTAATAGCAACGATACATACATGTTGGTTCCCCTTCTGTCATTGGGATCAAGCACCGTAAGATCGAACCCATCACAAAGCACCTCTTCCCATTACAAGATAAATAGAGCAAGTTGGCCAAACAAAATCCAAATAGCGGAGAAGAAATACGAGGCTATAAGCAATCATGCATATAAGAGATCAAATAAGACTCAAATAACTTTCATGGATAAAAACATAGATCTGATCATAAACTCAAAGTTCATCGGATCCCAACAAACACACCGCAAAAGAGTTACATCATATGGATCTCCAAGAGACCATTGTATTGAGAATCAAAAGAGAGAGAGGAAGCAATCTAGGTACTAACTATGGACCCGTAGGTCTACAAAAGACTACTCACGCATCATCGAAGAGGCGCCAATGGACATGATGAACTCCTCCGTGATGGTGTCTAGATTGGATCTGGTGGTTCTGGAGCTTGCGGCGGCTGGAATTGATTTTCGTCGACTCCTCTAGAGTTTCTGCAATATTGGGGTATTTATAGAGTAAAGAGGTGGTTCGGGAGGCACCCGAGGTGGGCACAACCCACCAGGGCGCGCCTGGGCCTCCAGGCGCGCCCTGGTGGGTTTTTCTCCCCTCGGAGCACCCCCAGGTGCTTCTTCGGCCCACTGGATGTCTTTTAGTCCAAATAAAATCCACAAAAAGTTTTGCTCCGTTTGGTATTGATTTCCTGCAATGTAAAAACATGCAGAAAACATCAACTAGCACTTTGGCACTATGTCAATAGGTTAGTACCAAAAAATGATATAGAATGACTATAAAATGATTTTAAACATCCAAGAATGATAATATAACAACATGGAACAATAAAAAATTATAGATACGTTGGAGACGTATCAGCATCCCCAAGCTTAATTCCTGCTCATCCTCGAGTAGGTAAATGATAAAAACAGAATTTTTTATGTGGAATGCTGCCTAACATATTCATATCATATTATTTTCTTTGTAGCATGGACATTTGGACTTTTATATGGTTCAAAGCAATAGTCTAGTTTTGGCATGAGACTTAAATACTCAAGCATATCAACAAGCAACCATGTCTTTCAAAATATCAATGGTAAAATAAGTTATCCCTAGCCCATCATGCTCAATCATTGATCCATTCATGAAACACACTCGCATATTAGCTACACCCAATGGTCAAGTACGATCATAGTGCCCCTTAGTTGGTGCTTTATAAGAGAAGATGGAGACTCAAATTAAAAATAAAAGTTGCATAAAGTAAAAGAAAGACCCTTCGCATAGGGAAGTAGGGATTTGTAGAGGTGCCAGAGCTCAAAGCGAAAAACATAGAGATAAAAACATTTTGGGAGGCATGCTTTTCCTGTCAACGAGAATGATCGAGAAGTTCCCAATACTTTCCATGCTAGATATATCATAGGCGGTTCCCAAATAGAAATTAAAGTTTATTCCTTTTTCAACCATACTTTCACTTTCCATGGCTAGCCGTATCCACGGGTGCCTTCCATACCAACACTTTCCAAGGAATTAATTATTTGACAACATAAAGTAAATTCATTTTTCAATTTGGGACTAGGCATCCCTAATACCTTTGCCTTACTCTCGTGCAATGACAAGTGAATAAACACTCATCATGAGATTAACATATCTAGCATAGAAATATATTAGCCACCCCCAACCGCTTCATGAGCGGTACGAGCACACAAAAGAGAAGTTTATTTTGAAAATTAGAGATGGCACATAAAAATTTGCTTAGAACAGCAAAACAATACCGCATATAGGTAGGTATGGTGGACTCATGTGGCAAAACTAGTTTAAAGGATTTTGGATGCACAAGTAGTGATCATACTTAGTGCAGAATGAAGGCTAGCAAAAGATTGAGAAGCGACCAACCAAGAAACGAATAATCTCATAAGCAAGCATTGAGCATAATTAACACCGAATAATGCACCACAAGTAGGATGTAATTTCATTGCATAACTATTGACTTTCGTGCTTGCATAGGGAATCAAAAACCTTAACACCAATATTCTTACTAAAGCATAATTACTCATCAACATGACCCACATATCACATCATCATATCTCAAAACTATTACAAGGAATCAAGTTTATTTTGTCCAATGATATTCATGGAAGTTTTTATTATCCTTCTTGGATATCTATCACTTTGGAACTAATTGTCATGTGTTGGTTTTGATAAGCTTGAACAAATATAAGTGAAGATCATGAGCATACTATTTCTTTCTCTCAAATTAATTTTAAGTGAAGCAAGAGATAATTTATTAAAAAAATTACTAACTCTCAAATAAATCTAAGTGAAGAATGAGAGCATTTCTTCAAAAATACTAAAGCACACCATGCTCAAAAAGATATAAGTGAAGTACTAGAGCAATTCCATAGCTCATAAAGATTTAAGTGAAGCATAGAGAGCAATTCTAACAAGTCATGGCATAATTTTGGATCTCTCAAATTAGTGTGTCCAGCAAGGATTCAGGACTTAAAATAAAAAGCAACACAAGCAAAGACTCATATCATACAAGACGCTCCAAGCAAAACTCATAGTATGTGACGAATAAAAATATAGTTTCGAGTGAAATACCGATGTTCGTTAGAAGAAAGAGGGGATGCCACTCAGGCATCCCCAAGCTTAGTTGCTTGCTTCTCTATGGATAATAGCTTGGGATGCCATGGGCATCCCCAAGCTTAGGCTCTTCTTACTCCTTATTCCTTCATCCATCGTAACATCACCCAAAAGTTGAAAACTTCAATCACACAAAACTCAACAAAACCTTCGTGAGATATGTGAGTATAAGAAAAAAATCACTACTATAAGTACTATATATCTACTGTATTCCAACTTTTCTATGGCAAAAAATTCATCAAAGAAAACCATAGAATCATCAAAACAAGCACACAACGCAAAGAAAACAGAATCTGTCAAAAGCATGTAACATCAGCGAGAATCTAGATATTTGAATACTATCAGAACTCCAAAAATTATGAAAAACTAGAAAAACGTAGACAATTTGTATATTTATCTTTTGCAGAAAATTCAGAATTTTATCGCCCTTCTATGATTTTTAACAATTGTTTTTCTGTATGCAAAAGTTTCCGTTTTTCAACAAGATCAAAGCAACTATCACCCAACATGATCCTAAAGGCTTTGCTTGGCAGAAACACTAATAAAAACACAAAAAACATAGTCATAAAAGAAGCATAATTGTGCAAACACTCAAGAACAAAAAGCAAAAAGCAAAAATAAATTTTATTCATTGGGTTGCCTCCCAACAAGCGCTATCGTTTTACGCCCCTAGCTAGGCATAAAGCAAGGATCTAAGTATTGTCATCTTTGTTTCTAGATCCATAAGATGCCCTCATGATTGATTCATATGGTGGACTAATTCTTGTTCTAGCAAAGTGTTCCATACCCTTCCCTAGTGGAAATTGAAATTTAATATTGCCTTCTTTCATATAAATCACGACACCAATCACTACAAAAAAAAGACACATCCGTGACATTTTGGGCCGAACGAATTTTTTTTTCTGTCATACATATGACACTTCTATGACGATAATTGTGACAAAACCCGGTATCATCATAGATGTGGTGGGCTCCTACTTCTATGACAAAAAATCATGACATAAATGGGCTTTTCGTCCCTGGCGGGCCGGAGACGCAGCTGCATGACATTCTTTGGGCCGCCCATGACGGAAAAACCGTGGTAGAAGCGAGGGGAGGAAAATTTCGGGAGTTCCTTGTTACGGTGGGAGGTCGGGGCCGAAAGCGATGCGCTGCTTTCTCAGACACGACGCTGCTGCGTGTGTGAGGCGTTGGCTCTAAGCGAACCCGAAGCGAGGCGTTGGGCTCTAACTAAACCCGAAGCGATTGACCGCAGCTACGCGTTATCGAACCCAAGAGATCGATCGGTGGCTGTTAATCGAACCCGATCGAGCGATTCTTCATCATCGCCGCTAATCAAGCCGATCGATGCTTCCTCTGGATGAACAGTGAGCATTGCGGGGGGTTGATGAACATTTCCGCTGGGGTGGATGAACAGGTCCCGTGGTGTTGCCTCTGGATGAACAGGACCCCGATCGATCGAGTCGGTTGGGGCTGGATGAACAGGACCACCCCGTGGAGGGCAGGATGAACAGTAGACGGTGGAGGGGTGGTTGAACAGGACCCCGTGGTGTGGAGGACTGGATGAACAGTAGATGGTGGAGGGGTGATTGAACAGTAGCCGGTGGAGTAGCGCGCGGTGGAGGCTAGATGAACAGGAGCCCATGGAGGCTGGAGGAGGTCGACGGTGGATGAACAGTAGCTCGTGGAGTCTGGAGGGGGTCGACAGTGGAGATGAACAGTATCCCGTGGAGTCCCGTTTTGCGGTACGCCACACCCTCCCGGCGAACAGGACCCTGTTTTGACCAGAGCGCCCAACACAAGTCCGCTTCTCCGCTTTTGCGGTACGCCACACCCCTCCCGATCAACAGACCCCGTTTCGACCGTAGGAGGTCTGTTTCTCCGTTTTTGCGATACGACACACCCTCCCGATCAACAGACCCACGTTCGACCGTAGGGAGGTCCGTTTCCTCCATTTTGCGGTACGCGGCACCTCTCCCGGCGAACAGGGTCCCGTTTGAACATGGCGGTCGAACACAAGGCCGTTTCCTCCGTTTTGCGGTACGCTAGGCCTCATTTCCGTCGCCCGTTCCGTCCAAGCCCTCCCGATGAACACGACATATTCCGTTGCCTCCCCATGAACACGACCACGCATTCCGTTGCCTCCCCATGAATACGACGACGACGTTGTTTCTCCGTTCCGACCCAGCCATGTCAACGAGCCCTCGCCCGACGAGCGCGCGAGTAGGCGTTGAGACCCGCCCGTATGTACACATACGTGGCGTATTTTCTTTCTTGCACCTCGCCGTTGTGCGTACGTGTACATTCTACGTGCGCGCCTCTACTACGACATGTGCGCGCCTCTACTACGACACGTGCACGCCTCTACTATGACACGTGCGCGCCTCACATCGACCAGTATGTACGTACACATTCGCGACCAGAATGACAACGCTACATACGCCTCGACCAGGTGGGTCCCGACTGTTAGGCACTTCCTTGCATGCGAAGATGTAGCTGGTGGGTCCCAGCAGTCAGGGGGCGAATCATTTTTTTTTAGCCCGAACGCACTTCCTTGCGTGCGAAGATGTAGCTGGTGGGTCCCAGCAGTCGGGGGGCTGGTGGGTCCCAGCAGTCAGGGGGGCGAATCGTTTTGTTTTTTTTGCCCGGACGCACTTCCTTGCGTGCGAAGATGTAGCTGGTGGGTCCCAGCAGTCAGGGGGTGAATCGTTATTTTTTTTGCCCGGACACACTTCCTTGCGTGCGAAGGTGTAGCTGGTGGGTCCAAGCAGTCAGGGGGGAACATTTTTTTCGCAAAATACGGTGGCCCGTCCGGTGGGTCCCTGCTGTCAGGTGGAGGAATCATTACTTTCCGCGTAATAAGAAGGCACTTCCTTGCTGCCGCCGTGGACCCAGCTATCAGCCTCTCCACCTATAGTCCACCTCCGATGGAAGTCGTTCCTTGACCACGTTGACCACGCTGCGCTGAGAGCACCAGGGCGGTGGACGACGGCGAGGCCTAGGAAAGGGACGACACGGAGGTAGGGAAGACTCGACAGTTGTTTCCCACGCGGAGGGGAGTACGACTGTACGAGGGTTTACTAGTTCGTCTGCCGTTGCCGGAGAATAACAGCAGGTGTGGGTGAGTAGAGGGATGGCTAGGCCTGCGATGGGAGTACGGTCGGGCGGTGAGGCCTGCGTGGTAGCACAGCCGGCCGCGCGGAGGAGGGAGCAGGCAGTCCCGCCGGTGCTTGTTTGAGCGGCTGGAGCAGAAAGAGCAGAGATTGAAGAAGCACGACGACCGTTGGATGGACATCCAATAGTCAGTGCTTGTGCGTCAACCTTTTTTTAGGAAAGCCTCAAATCTGTTGAAAACAGCATACAACCCATCTGCCATTATTTCTAATAATTTACAGCCCATTTGCTAATTCTTAAGGTTTTTTGGAGCCCATATTCTTTTTGTTAGCATTACAGCCCATATTGTGACAACGGTTAAAAATTGTATGAAATTTTGCATATTTCAAAAGCGGTCCGAACTGTTTTTAATCCCAAATTTCGACTCACATTCAAACTGATTTTAAAATAAATGTATATCAATATAAAATCCAACAAATTCTCCATGCATAAAAATTAATGTCATTTAAAATCTTGAAATGAAAAAAGATATTTGAAACTAATTGCGGTTCGATGTGTTTTAAAATGTACAACCTATTTCTCATTATCGATGGGCCATTTTCTCGGCCACCAATGAAAGCTCTCCTCGTCTTGAAAGATTTGCAGCCCAACAGCCGCATAAAGCGACTTACTTGGCAAATCACAAAAAAACTGGGATGTGGCCGTGGACCCAGCTGTCAGCCTCTCCACGTACAGTACTCTTCTGATGGAAATCGTTCCTTTACCATGTTGACCACGCCGCGCGGAGAGCACCACGGCGGTGGAAGATGGTGAGGCCTAGGAAGGGGACGACGCGGCAGTGGAAGCCCGTGCAGAGAGGACTACGAGGGTTCACTGGTTCGGCTCCGGTGTGAGGCTGCCGTCGCCGCAGGGCCTGGCCGGCGGTGAGAATAGTAGGGGGCGGTGAGGCCTCTGCGGCAGCACAGCCGGCCACGGGAGGCAGGAGGATGCGGCATGACCGGCGCTGCTTTGGGCGGCTGGAGCAAGAAGACCAGAGGTTGAAGAAGCACTACGGCCGTTGGATGGACATCGTACGGTCACTGGAGCTAGAATCGTTCATATTGACTAAGTTGACAAACCCTTCGTCCCCGTCAACTTAGTAGGCCCACAAGTCAACCTCCCAGCAAGGTGGGTCCCAGCTAGCCAGGGGAGTATTCATTTTTGTGTGCGTAATAAGGAGGCACTTCCGGTGGGTCCGAGCTGACAGCGGGGGGAACGTTTTTTTCACGAAATATGGTGGCCCGTCCGGTGAGTCCCAGTAGTCAGGGGGAAACGATTTTTTGGCAAAATACTGGTGGCCCGTCCGGTGGGTCCCCGCTGTCAGGTGGAGGAATAATTATTTTCCGCGTAATAAGGAGGCACTTCCTTGCGGGTGCCGTGGACCCGACTGTCAGCCTCTCCACGTACAGTACTCTTCCGATGGAAGTCGGTCATTGACCACATTGACCACGCCGCGCCGAGAGCACCACGGCGGTGGACGAAGGCGAGGCCTAGGAAGGGGACGACGCAGAGCCATGCAAGACGCGGCAGTGGATGCCCACGCGGAGAGGAGTACGAGCGTTCATTGGTTCGGCTGCGGTGTGAGGCTGCCGTCGCCGTAGAATAACAGGGGGTATGGGTGAGTGGAGGGATGGCCTGGACAGTGGTGGGAGTAGTATGGGGGCGGTGAGGCCTCCGCGGTAGCACAGCCGACCATGGGAGGCAGGAGCAGGCGGCACAACCGACGCTGCTTTGGGAGGCTGGAGCAAGAAGACCAGAGGTTGAAGAAGCACTATGGCCGTTGGATGGACATCATACGTTCACTGGAGTATTGGCTAAGTTGACAAAGCTCTCCGTCCCTGTCAACTTAGTAGGCCCACAAGTCAGCCCAACAATATGGTGGGTCCCAGCTAGCAGGGGGGTATTCATTTTTTTGGGCGTAATAAGGAGGGACTTCCTTGCGTGGAAAGATATAGTTGGTGGGTCCGACCTGTCAGCGGGGGGAACGTCTTTTTCGCGAAATACAGAGGCCCTTCCTGTGGGTCCTAGCTATCAGGTGGAGGAATCATTATTTTTCGCGTAATAAGGAGGCATTTCCTTGCGTACGGTCGTGGATCCAGCTGTCAGCCTCTCCACGTACAGTGCACTTCCGGTGGATGTCGTTCATTGACCATGTTGACCAGGCTGTGCCGAGAGCACCAGGGCGGTGGATGACGGCGAGGCCTAGGAAGGGAATGACACGGAGCCAGGGAATACTCGGCAGTTGTTTCCCACGCGGAGGGGAGTACGACTGTACGAGGGTTTACTGGTTCGTCTGCCGTCGCCGGAGAATAACAGCAGGTGTGGGTGAGTAGAGGGATGGCTAGGCCAGCGATGGGAGCACGGTCGGGCGGTGAGGCCTGCGCGGCAGCACAGCCGGCCGCGCGGAGGAGGGAGTAGGCAGTCCCGCCGGCGCTTGTTTGAGCGGCTTGAGCATGAAGAGCAGATATTGAAGAAGCACGACAGCCGTTGGATGGACATCCAACAGTCACTGCTCTCGTGTGTTGACTAAGTTGATAGGGTGTTAAAAGGCCAACCTTTTTTATGAAAGCATACGCATCAACCTGTAGTAGGCGCACAAGTCAGCTTCAAATCTGTGGAAAACAGCATACATCCCATCTGCCATTATTTCTAATAATGTACAGCCCATTTGCTAATTCTTATGAATTTTTTTGGAGGCCATCTGCCTTTTGTTAGCATCACACCCCATATTGTGGCCACGGTTAAAAAGTATACGAAATTTTGCATATTTCGGTGCGGTCAACTGTTTTTAATCCAGAAATATCGATTCACATTCGAACTATTTTGAAAAATAATTTATATAAATATAAAATCCAAATAATTTTCCACGCATAAAAATCAATTGAATTTAAGATCTTGTAATGAAAAAATTGAAACTAATTCCGGTTTGATGTGTTTTAAAATGTACGACCCATTTCGGGCAAACCGAATGAAACTCTCCTCGCCTTGAAAGATTTGCAGCCAACAGGCCGATAAAGCAAGTAGGCCTTTTTGGGTATTTCTTTAAAAATAGAACTGGGCTAGCCATTTTCAGCAAGAAAAAAACACAACTGGGCTCATGATGTGGTAAACATAAATAAAACCCTGGCTAGACGGGCCACAGCCCCCGGACAGCCCCGTTGTTACCCTGATCCGTCGCTAAAACTAGTATAAATAACAACTGCTTGTTCCTAAAAAAAAACTGCGCGACTTGCTGGGTCCCTGGTGTCAGCCGCTCGTAGTGTAATTCTCTCGTTTATTGACTACGTTGACAATGGCGTGAGCCCCAGATGTCTAGCCTTTCCTATGAAAATTTACAGCCCATTTGATGTGCTAGTTTGAAATAAGTTTGTGGGTGCTGGTGGGGGCTAATCACTTGGCTTCAGAATGCACAAGTGAGCTCAAGCAGCCGTAGAGTGATGTTATTTCCTTGGTTTGGATTTGTTACAATATTTCACTCTAAATTAAACGAATGGCAAGCCATTTGCCTTGTTTCAAAGAAAATATGACAGTCACAGCCGAGTTGAAAAGGGCAGGAACATCTAACTCCAGCTTACAAACTTTACAAAAGCACGAGGGTTAATTATTCATCAGGTTTACAAAAAAAACCAACATCTAACTCCAGCACTGTTTTCGGCAGTCACAGTCAAATGGATCGGTCAGGTCCATAGAATGAAGATCCTCGGTCGTAAAATTTACTGGATTATGACCACAATATGTTGTAAATAGAAACCCGCACGCTCGTAAGCTCTTTTGCCCACCTGAAACTCCTTTTTTGCTCTTGACATACCCATCCGTCAAAACCATGCTGCTGATAAACTTAAGCCCGATGGACAATAGTAACCTCAAGATTCAGCGGGAAGAATGTGACAAATCTTGTGTTTGCACGGTTGGCTACATATCGTTCTAGCGTTATTGTCTTCAATCGAATCTCATGAGAAGTGAGAAAATCCCGATGCTTACTAATCCACCGATTGGTTATAACTTTCTTACCCCGTCCTGTTGCCTAAATAGACATGAAGATTGAAAAAAGTTCAGGTCTAAAGGAAGAGTGTCGAAAGAGCAATAGCTGAACGGTTAATTCTAGTACACTATATGCGGGCTTCCAATGTGCGTGAAATTATCATCTTTATATACAACTTCTCCAGACATGGAAAGCATTGCAGCAAGCCAATAATCCTGTTCAGATCAAAACTATTCATTTGGATATATAAGATCTTGACAGAATCCAGCACCATTGATAGGCCATCCATGGAGAAACTCTTCATTGAGCATAGAACATAATATTAGTACAAAATGTGTAGTCCAAGATGATATATAAATTATGCGCAGAAATTTAAAATGCAGCTTATGGTTACAAGTGTAGATGATAATATAAAGTACCCGAAGAACTGTGGAGCCAAACACCATATTGAAATGAGCACAGAGATCATGTATTACACCCAAGGTCTCCAGTTTAGGCGCAGAGAGGACATTTATTTGCAACGGTGAATAACTAGAATCAAGGATCAACCTTTGAAGTGAATGGGCATCTTGGATGATGAGCTGCCTTCCGTCGAAAGAAATTCCAATTCTTACAAGGTTAGGCGACTTTATTTGGAGACAACCGATTCTAACTGTGAAAACAAGCACCAAGCACTCTAGCGCAGGGCAACTGGAGTGGATGATGCTGTGCAATGAGGCCTCCGATATACGAACCCGCACAAGCGAAAGTTTCTTGAGAAATGGGAGTCGAAGGTTTAGTACCAGATTGTCTGGTAGGTAGCACTGCGCAAAGGTGGCGGTGTGGAGAGAGGATGAAAACCCCGATATGGACATCGGTGTTGATGGCACAAGTTCATGGCGTTCGGTATATGGTATGTGATTTCCAGGGGAATAGAAGAACTCAAGCAGCTGTAGTTATGTGAATTTAGGGGATTCCAGCCAGGCGTCCACCATGCAGGGCATGGTATGCTTGCTCAGGTAGCATGACGGGATGCAGAGGCTTTGAACGGAGACCTGGTGGGAGGAGATGATGGCTCTAGGGATTTCAGAATCATTGAAGAGAGATAGCTGACGACAGTCAAGATTAAGGGGAACGGCGCGCCATAGAGGGCGCCACCAATTGAGAGGATTTAAAAGGCAGCAATCCTTGGTGGGGAGAAGCGAGATGATCTCCCAAGGATGGCGCCCGGAGATCGCTGATGCGGTCCACCCGAGATTCTATGGGTTCTGGGATCCGTGGGGCGGGTCGCCGCTTCTCCCTGCTGCCGGGCAAAAGGGATCTACAACAAAGCGCCGCCGTGGCGGGAGCCTCACCTTCTTGGCGCTGGGTCACCGACTCCATTTTCTCGAGGCGTCGCGTCAGGCCATGGATTTGAGCAGAGTAACGAATGACGAGCCTAGTTGTAAAAGTGAGCGAAGAAGAAGGGAGCTGGGGTTTTCAGAGGAGCGAGGAAGAAGGGGAACTGGGGTTTTCGGTAGGAGTGAGGTGAGGAATTTGGGGTACGAGGAGCGAGCTGACGTGAGGTGGGTGGGAGCGAGGAGGAAGAAGAGCACCTGTGTTTTTTGGGGGCGGTGTCTGTGGGTGTGGGTAGCGATCTCATTCGGTAAATATATGGGCTTTTGAATTGATTTTACTATTTACTAGTGTGGATGGGCTATTTTGTCTTGGGACCCGAGAAACAATTACTACTATTACAAAGGAGACACTCTACAGCCTACCCGGAAAAACAATTACTACTAGTACAAAGGAGACACTCTACCACTTCTAGCTCCTCCTAGGTCATTGAAACGCTCCCTCATCTGAATGCCATGATACTTTTGTTCACCGACATGAGGGCCATGCAGCCAAGGGCCCAAATGCCATCCACCAAATTAGAAGGCAGATGCAAAGGAGAGTCACCCGGTCGAAGGCGGCAAAGAACGAGCCGTCAGATCACAAAACCCCACCTCCCCGCAGTCTAAGTTTGACAGACGAAGCAACCATCATTTAACTCTTCGCTGAATCCCCTTCTCCCTCACCGTCTTCAAGAAAGGCAACACTTGCATCTGTTGCTATTCTTCTCTCTGAACGAAGGGAAGGTAAGCGGATCTGTGATGTTGGTATATTTTCGTTCAGAGGGAAAAAAGAACTTTTGCAAAGCAGTAACCGATCCTCACTCTCTTTTTTTGTTTCATTGTCATTGCGATTGTGTTTTCCTTTCAGTGGTCTCCTAGTATTCGCGGTTTCATGATGGACCAAGGAGAACCAGCAAAGATCTGCCGATATTGGAGCAGACGCGGAGGCTGATCCCCACGAGATGAGAGCTCAAGAAGATGGAGGCAACCACCGAGGCGACCCCAGACATCGAGATGGTCAATGCCCCATTTGAGGTTACAGCCCCGTGGCACTTCAGAGGAGCAGTTTTCCCCTTCGAGGATGTGTCCCCCGCCGAGCTGCCCAAGGTGATTTCCTTCTTTGCCGATCTCGATTGTGGTTTTTCATCTAAGTATGTGGTGATTTTTTAGAAAAGGAAGTATGTGGTGATTAATAATGCAAAATTTTATTAGCTTCCATGCCATGGTATACATAGTGGTTTAAATAACTTGTGTTTCTTATCTTTGAAAAGTAATTCAGAATTTGTTTCGCTTCAATTAGAGCCCCGATGCGCATAAGGATTGTGTGGTTGTACATGTCACTCGCTATGAGGCGGACGACCTGAATATACGCATGGGAAAACAGAGTTCTTAGTCTGTTGGATCCTGGAAGCCATTTGCGGTTATACCAATGAAGAGTTGTATTCCAGCCTCACTGTTGTCAGGCGTGTTGTCCAGGGTGTAATGAAGCACAAGAAGTTCAAAGCTACTCCTTCGTTTGTGAGGAATATTGTTCTTGTCAAGCTTACGCAGGAAGATGACGTGGCATGCCTCCACAAACAAGTTTATCAGTGGCAAGGCCACAAGGTTGTCTTCATGAAGGTTCACAGGACTGAGCTACTGCCGGACGTCCTCGATGATGTTCATGGCAAGGTCCGTCTTGTGTCCAGCCCAAACTAGATCGAGGCATGAAATAGTTGCCCCAGCTAGTGTTTAATAGTAGTTTGGATTGTGTCTAATTATCCGAACCTTGCCTGTTATCGACCCCTCTGGGCTAGTACTCTGTTTGAACTATTGCTACTTTTGTGTGCCCTGAATCATGTGAGAACCATCGTAATTGTTGCTGAAACAGATGCGTCCTCACTAGTTTTTTCATGAATATGGCATGGTGTTTATCATACGAGCAGTGTGTGTTTTGATGAAATAGAGCACTCGTTCGAGAACTGTGCGCTGACGTATACATAAGTACTTGTAAACATTGTTGGTGCTACCCCACTTGTAAGCAGTTGTGCAAAACACGACACTTTGGCTCAGCTCGCTTCAACACTAGGCTATCGACCAGCTAACAATCAACAATCTGCTGTCTGACATATAAGCAACTCTGTATCTTGTTACAGTGGTTCGTGCAGTTAATTGAGGCCACAATGTAATAAATTTCAAACGTTCACACGCTAGTCCAGCGCTCATGTGGAACACTCACATTAAACTTGTCTTCATAAAAAACTTGAAAAGCATAAGTTAAGCAATTTTATACATCTCAATGATTCATAGAACATATCAAACATATACTAGTTCACAGCAAAAGACAAAGTTGTGAGAAGGTTTACAAATCAGGAAAAAACAAGCAAGGCTTCTGTCTGAGCAAAGGGCCTCCCGGCAGGCTTAAATTTCCTGGAGTTCACTCTGGTTTTTTCTTGTTGCCACCATTCAGGGTTAGGTTCTCTCATTCCAAAATAACCAATTATAATTGTGGTCTCAGCTGGAATGCTGAACTAAACCATGCAGTGTACTCACCAGGTGAAATTCTTGTGCATTCCACTAAATTTAAGCACCGCTATTTGCAGAAATAAGCAGACCACAATGCCTCTTGTCCGCGCACCTGTCCAAAAAAACCGCCGTGCAGCCGTGCCAGCTAGTCCTCGGTCCATGGATGAACTGGTAGAAAGTGCATTCCGGACTAGGATGCAGTTGTTTTCGCTCGTCCCTGCAACCGCAATCGGGAAGTAAAACGTATTTAATCAGCTTCTTTTAGATTATTGGTCATTCTACCTTAGTTACTACCAATGTAGGGATACCTTGAAGACGGAGGTTAGACGACGGCAACGAGGGATAGCCATCTCATTTTATGCAGTTGTACTAAAACTAAGGTGTGTGCTTTTGATTGCACGGATAAAAACGATACGGAGACGACATCCCGAAACGATATGGAGACAGACATCCCTGTTTTGCAAATAAGAACTACGGTTATTTAAACAAAGGAGATATTACTACTTTCCCCGCTTCCTCTTAGAACCAAGTCCTAGATTCATGCTACAGCTTTCCCACTTTCTTCCCTGCTTGAACCAACGCTTTGAGTCGATCAGATGAAATAGCTTTACTTCTAATAATAGTAGAAGTCTAGGTGGCTTTGGAACAGCGGACGGAAGTAGAAAAGGATCCACACGAAGAGAGCTGGGGCAGTAGAGCAAGGCAGGTTTCGAAGGAATATATACCTGAGGGTCGTCAGCATGTCGCAAAGACGGCGTTGGGAGGCCGCATCTTGGCCACAAATACAGCAGGGAGGAAGAAGGGGTCGGTGGCCCTCCCGAGCCGGCGCTCTCTCGGAGAGAACAACATGGCCACCGATCGAGACACGCGGGCAGCCGTTGGTCTCCTCCCTCACCGCCGACGACAGCGGGAACGATGCACCTACACCCCTGCCCCGGTCGAGGTTGTCCGGCCGGATTTGTGACCAGCCGTGAGCTGAGAGAGAGTGTGGCCACCTATGTGTTGGTTAGATCTGGAGAGCATGAGAGAGTGAACGAGAGGAACCCTAGTAAAGCAAGCGCTAAGGCTCCTACTTTTATATATAGTGGAGTGATTTTGTTGTACCAGCTTCAAAAAAATGCGCTCCTATGTGTACCCGCGAGTGGGTGTGAGAGAACTAGTGCGTGCGTGCACCGCTTCTCTTTGTGAGAGTACAATATACTATGCCCAAAGAACGTTCGCCGCAAGAGTAATAGTACAAGTGTGTGACGTGTGAGCTAAAATAAAATGTGCGCGCCGTCTTTTGTTTTTTAGAAGTTCTGAGGGTAGGGTGTGAAGAGCACATATGTGCGTGACGTCTACCTGCAGATAGACGGTGGGTGCGACGTCTTGAAGTCTCATGAGAGGACTCGGGAGAGTCGTGACTCGTGAGGGTGCGTGTGCGTGAGAGAGAGGGGGCACGATCAATGCAATGCATGTGTCCATAAATCATTATCCGACAAACGCTCGCCACAAGCCTTTTCCGATGAACACCGAAGAACCGTTAGATTGGCATCCGACAAATTGTCGGTTTTGCCATGTCATTTAATGTAACAACCACTCCTCCTACACACAAATCTTCCACATGAGTGTTAGCAACTGCCGTATGCTCCCTCCATTCCGAAATGCAGTGCATATAGCTTTATTGAAAATTCGAACCTCGCAAACTTTTACCGAGTTTTCGTGTACCAAATTGCACATGTAGAATACCATGTATATATCATTTCATTCATCTTCGAGAGGTAACTATAAAGTTGGGTGAGGAGTCTACAAAGAAAGACCATCGTATCACCCGCAGTAATTTCAAGCATCCTTTAGTGTCGAGGAATATCATAGGAACTCTATATGATATGATTTTTATATGATTTTTTCCTTTAGAGCCAATTGGTTCATAGGAAATAAACATGATATCATTTCTATAGCTTTAGAGCCACTTGGTTCATGTGAATGGATTCCTATACTCCCTTAATTTCAAAGGAAAATAAACATTAGCGTATATTCAATAGAAAAGTTCCTATGATACGAACCAAATTACATCTCTTTTCTAATCCCTCCTCATAGGAATTGAGATACATGTCATCTCTAGATTCAATAGAAAAGTTCCTATGAGGTGAACCAAATGACATCTCTTTTCCAATCCCTACTCATAGGAATTGAGATGCTCCATGTGATCTCTTTCCCTACAACTTCCATGTATACATCTTCTATTCCTAAATAGATAGTACAACCCACTAGTAGCTTTTTTCCAAAACATGCAACTATGGCACAAGAACTATATAGTGTGCCAATAACTTTGAAAGATGGTTGCTGGATGAAGCTAACCCGACAATGCAGAGATAGGCAAATCCGAGCACTACTGGCCGTTGGATATCATCAACATTCCACCAGATCTGCCACATGTACAATTTAGAAGACTCCATGGTTGAACTTAAGCATAATGCACAAACCTCAAAACACAAGCACTTTTCCTTTGTTCTAGAATCTTATGTATCATAATTGATTATTTTTTTCTAAATGAATTGCCATTATTTGTTTTTTACTTTATGATTTAGTCCCTCCGTTCCAAAATAGATGACCAACTTTGCACTAACTTTGTACAAAGTTAGTGCAAAGCTGGGTCATCTATTTTGGAACGGAGGGAGTACAATGCACAACTCCATGAATCTTAACATTTTTATAAAACTTATTGATTTTGAATGAGATGAACTATAAGAACTAAACGAACATCTACATCATGCATATATGACTCAAAGCTTTACATGCTATAGTGTGTATTTATTCATTATTTGGTTTCAAATCTCATGCTCAATACATGTGTACCTTACTAGTTTTGAGTAGAGTAGCAAATTTCACGTGGCCCTGTGTATATCAAAATGCAGGGCCCATGGATCATTGCCTTTCGGTCGAACCCACGCCCACAATTTTTGTACGTATTATATTTCCCTTGGTCCCCGAACCCAAAATGCTGCCTCGTTCCCGTAAAACCAAGCGGCCCACACATATTTAAGGCGTCGGCTCGAACCCGTTTACTACGACGTGGCCCCGCACGCCGTAGTACTCCTACAAACCCTACCGCCGCACTCATCATCGGTTTTCTTCAAGAGGACGAGGGAGAAGCCAATTTGTAGTGGAGGCGCTTTCAAAAAAAAGGATTTGTAGTGGAGACCCCTACCCTAGGGTGCCCTAGGTAGCTGCCGCACACATCATTGTTTTCTCTTTTCTTTATGCTCTTGCGCCCTAGAGTGAAATGATGGTTGCTTCGTCCGTCCAGCTTAATGCGAGAAAGGTGGGGCTTTGTGATTTGACCCCTTGTCGCTCATTTTCTACTACTGCGGCGCTACGACCGGGGTGCCTCCAATTCCAACCGCTGCTCTGAACTGTAATTTGGTGCATCGCACGTGGAACAAGACGGTGGATGAGCCACATGTCGGCCAAAGGGGTCCTGTTAAGTGTGTCGCCATTTCGTGTGTGGACTGACCCTGCTTGAGTTGCTACGCCAACACGACAGGAGTAACCTACCAGTTGGTTTTGGGTGAATCCCGACTATATTGATCTAAAAAGATATGTGCTGAACTACCCTCTCCGTCTCGGTTTTTTTATTTTTAGGCGTCTCGATTTATAGGGCCTGCACGTAGTTCTAGGTCATCCATTTGACTAACTAAATATGAGTTACTATGTCACAAAAAGTATATCATTGGATTCTTAAGTGGATGTAGTTGTATTTAAAAGTCGAGGGCGGGGCTTTTCCTGCGCGGTAGGCGGCGGGGCAGTTCCGCCTAGTCGGTTCGACAGAGACGCAAGAAGACAAGGGAGTAGCTGCTGCAAACGTAGGGCTGTGTGATTTGACAGCGAGTTACTGCTGGACAGGTGGGGCCTCGTGATTTGACTTGCCATTATCATTTTAACTGCGGCGCTACGACCGGCGTGAGTCTCCCAAATTCCTGACCACCTCCATACAGGTGCCTCTCCCAATGTCCACCATGTAGTAGAGGCTGGCTCTTGCATGAGAGCCCACTTCTCCACTTTTTCCTTGCCTCTATTTCCTCCACATATGCAAAAATGCCATGTAAAGCGCACTATTGTACTTACTTTTACTTGCTCCTACAGGTGCTTAAGCTTTCCACATAGGCATAAAGTCTGATGTGGCAAGTTAATCAAGAAGAGAGAGACTAGTTTGGTGACCCAAGGAAGAAACAGTGCTAAGCGCGTGTACCTAGGTGAAAAGACAATTTTGAGTCTATAGCTAATTAAATGAAGCAAACTTAGCAACACCATTTCATTGGAATAGGTCACTCCTTGGCAAATGCAATAAATACACGCGCTTACTAGCACCGTTTCTTCCTTGAGTACGAAGAAAGAGATAGAGAGGAGTAACAAAAAATACACTTATAGCCAACCTTGTTGTAGTATGAGTGACTAAGTGATGAATATGTATGACATGCCAACATCAGATAGCCTAACACACTGTTTTAATTCTCCAAGGGAACGACCGCGCGAGCGACGCGATGGTTGTGGTAGGCGCGACCATGATACGGGCTGCTGGCAGCCTTGGATCTGAGATCAAACGGTCGCATGCTAAGTTGCTAAAAATTTGCAGAATAACCCTCCAGGATAGGACATTCACCCATAGGTCTAGAATCACGCCATGCAACAGTTCGATCTCAGATCCAAGGGCTCTCGGAAGCCTGTATCATGGGAGAATGGAAAGCCACTACCCTGCCGTTCGCACGCTGGCAATTCGCTCCTACTCGTCCCCGCACGTCCTTCAATACTACGGCGGTTCGCTCCTAGTCGTCCTGTCCATTCTCATTACGGCAGTTCCACTAATCCTAACCCTCCTCCCAAATCCATGGCGTCCCAAATCTCCAGGATCGGCGGTGAGTACAAGGTTAGAACCATCACCGACGATGAGTTCGACATCATCTACACCCGTTCTTCCGCGACGGTGAAAGGATGCCTTTCTTGCTTCAGACGCATGTTCGAAAACTCAGATGATGAGTGGGTCGCTAGGCTAGATGTTGAGTACACCACAGTCCTAGGACGAGAGAAGTATCTAAAGGACGAAGAGAGGAAGAAGCCCGCAGTGATCCAGGTTTGCGTACATAACGTTTGCTTGGTCTACCACATATGCCATGCCGACGTTGAGTGCCAGGATTTTAATACCTTCCTCAAGGACAAAACAGTGAAATTCGTTACTGTAGACTTTACGAACGATGAAGAAGTCCTGGGTCGGATAGGCCTCGATGTAGGCAACCCCTTCAACCTCCAGAAGAATCGGCTGGTGCCCTCTGGTCAGCCTTCAATGCTAACCCTGGCAGGAGCCATGGTTCATCCTTCGTACGGTAAACTGGAGAAACCTCCATACACGTTTCATCGTCATGCATGGCAGCGGAATGTACTAGATATAGACCACATCCACTACGCTGCAATGGATGGCTACCTCTGCTTCAATATCTACAAGGGTTGGATGAAGAGCAACAGCCAAGTGTGCGGTTCAAGCAAAGAAGTATCAGCCAAGAGGAATAGGGACAAGGACGAAGTCGAGGACGTGGATGAGGACTCCGAGTAAGGTGGTAGTGTCGTTGCTCATGGTGGTTCTAAACTTCTAATGCAATGTCTACTGAATTAGTTGCATAGTTTAATTTCGGGTGTGCTTAGTTTAATTTGAGGGGTGTGTTGTGCTGAGCCCCCAACAGAACTATGTTATGTTTCTTCTCGTTACTTTAACTCTTCAGTATGTACATACTACTAGTATTTCTTTAATTGAATTTAGCACCCCAATTAAGCACGTACTAGCTTTTTTTAATAGTACTATATGCATAATTTGGCGACAGCGCTCTCTATATGTACAACTTTTTTTTATTTCAATTTTTGCTCCATGGTGCAATCCATCGATAGTACTACTATACAAAAGTATACATTTTTTTAAAAGGCTAGAGTACTATTCATCACATATATAGCCAGTTAAATTCTCAACCTAGAACGACGTGCATGCCATGTAGTAAACCGATACGGAGGAAGTATAGTAAAAATGAGGTGATTTTACCGAGCGATCGGCGGGGGAGCATGGCCTGTCATGCGGTCCCACGTGTCATGATGTACCAAGGCGATGCGCGTGTCCCTCTTGAGGCAGAAGCGATACTAGTACGTGGTTTGAGATGATGGCAAACCGAAGTGTGAAATAAGGGTTGCTTCGTCCGTTTGGGAAAGTGCGGCATTGTGATTTGACGTCTCATTGCTCATTACTACTATCGGGCGATGCGAGTGGGGTGCATCCCCCCTGCTGTTCTGCACTATTATTTGGTGCTTGACACGTCGACCCGGTTGCTATATGTCCCACATGTCGGCGATAGGAAGTACATAATTCATGAAAGGGAGCGTCGACGGAGGAGTATACTACTACATAATTCATGAAAGAGAGTGACTTAGTTTTGGAAAAATCTGTTTTTACGGAGTACGTACCCACTAGGGTTTATAGGGCTCATCTAAAAAACATTCGTTTATACTAGTAGTAGTACCATTACATGTTGGATTTCGAGGTGCGTTAGATCACTCGACGCAAGCAGTGTCAAGAGGAAACTAACCAATGCATGTACAAGTTCATGGAAATTTAGTGGTCATTCATGCATTCGTTCTAATTAATGCCTTGGTAAACACAACTTCTTGAGAAAAACGAGCGTACTAATTACTTGTGCAAACTACGAAATTAATTCGACCACTCACCGTCTACCTTGGTTGGAGAGATTTTGAATTTGAGCCATAAACTGGAAAGGAGGGAGTAGTAACTTTTGTCTCGATTACTATTTTTGGCCTTGTATAGATGCAAAATGTATTTTTTATAGTGGCCTTGTATAAGTAAATGGAGGGAGTACTAACCAAAGTACGTAGTAGGGACGAGGAGTAAACGGAGGGAGTAGTAAAATTTTCTCCTCGTGCTGCGAGCCATCGCGCGCGTGGGCGAGGGAGCAAGCTTCACCTCATCCTGCCAGCCACCGCGCCCGTGGCATGGGAGACGGCGACTAAGCAAGCTTCTCCTCGCTCATGAGTTGACGGGACACATCAAAAGTACTCCAGTGTATAGAGCCTTGCCTCTAAGGTAGGCCCCACATGGTTTGCCTCTTTTTTTATTTTAACATAACGCGTCAAGTCGCAATTTGTTTGTTCACCCGTGGTAGACGATCCTCCCTCCACCAAGTGGACAACCAAGACACGTGCCAAATTACCACGTGGGCTGCCTTTTTCAAATGTAAATGAGCTCCACAGTGTACCCGCGCGGGTGTGGTTGGGAAAGAGACGGGAGTACATGCACCGTGCGTGCACCTCTTCTCTTCGTGCACGTCCCCCACCTACGTGGGTGTGTGTGAGAGAGATACAAACCTAGACATAATGCGCCGTCCATCCCCATGCCTCCGCCCAGTCCAACACCACCACCACCACGCCCCCTCCTCCTCGCCTTATCTCTCATCTTTCTCCCTCCATTTTTATATACAAGGGGCCACTATCAAAATTACAATTTGCAGATATACAAGGCCACTAACACTAATCGATGCAATATTAATGGTGTTTGCCTCGTGGTACTAGCAAAGGAGGACATTAATTATCCCTTGCATGCATGCGGGAGTTTGTAAAAAAAATGCATCTTGATGTTCCGTGCAATGCACGGGCATCTTGCTTGTCCATGAAAAAAACACATGGCAAAATTCCACGGCGAACGAGGGATTTGAATCTGTTGGGAGGGGCTGTTTGGATCTTGCCCGGGGTAGCCAAAATATTGGTGACTACTTCGCCATGGCCGGCACCGGCTTGAGTTCATCCTAACATTTCCCTCTTCTATGGAGCCCATGCGGGGTCGACGAAGGTCCTCGCAACAAAAGGATCCGGCAAGACACCTGATGTGTACGCCGGCGTCGCCTCCGCGGTGGCCTTCATGGGACCCAAGCGGCGGCGGCCTCCCGTGTTCTACTTCTCCTTGATGATGGCGACGGACGCGGAGGCGCTGGCCACCGACTCGCCGCTCTCCGCGCACCCGGCTTCTATCGCTGCTTGCATGGCGCGGCCGCCGGCATGGGAGTCTCGGCCACAGAAACAGGAGACGCGGTACGAGGCGGTGGCGTGGACGGCAGCAACGACGCCCGTGCGCCGCTCCTCGTCGAGCTGGCCTAGAGCGGCGAAGTTGTTGAACTGCTAGCTACCGCTTGGGGCGGCAATCGCTCCGTCGGGCGAGGGGAGGAGGTGGATCAGCGAGCTGCATAGCTCAGATCCGCGGGCTACCCAGCCGGCTTGGATGCGGAATAACTACTCTTCAGAAGCCATTGTAAGAGTGGACAAAATGGTGGAGGAGATAGGGAGCGGCGGAGGTGTGCGATTCTTGGCGGCGTTTGGCCTCGTTTAAATAGGAGATTAAATAGACGGCGGACGGAGGAGCTCGCCGGCGCTATGCTTAACGCCGCCCGGTCATGAACGGACGTGTGTCCGAGTGGGTTTCGGCTTCCACATGGGCGGGTTTCATGGAGGCATTTGAATGCGGCAAGGAGGCGTGTTCAGCCGGGCGTGCCGCGAGTGGCGCCCTCGACTCTGACCTAGGACACCGCACCATTCTTCCACTGACGTGTGGGCTCTTTGGATGCATGGCCTGCATTTCGTTGACTCAACGCAGCAAAGGTGCAGCGAGAGGAACCTTTGGTGGGCCAGGGCGGTCAGAAGCGGGCATTTCATAAACCGATGATTGTTCATTGAGTGTGACGTCATCTTTTTCATGTAGATAAGCCTACTATGTTGATAGCCCGCTCGATACGTTGTAGATTCATAAAGACCGCTGCAAACATCAATGTTCGCTTATCACAGATAAGATTGATTAATACCGTAATAATCCATGTCCTTAACAAAGGGTGCATGCACGATAGGTTGAACGTGTGTCTTGCGCCATATGATGTGTGCATGCGGCGTGCGAGTGTTGCGTGCGTGCAAGGGTACGCTTCAGTGTTGCATGCATGGGTGCGTACGTGCGTGTGTTCGTGAGTGCATGTGTACGTGTCGATGTTGCACGCCAAAGATGCGTGCGTGTGTACATGTCAGTGTTGCACGCCTACATGCGTGCGTGTCTTGCGTGCGTGCATGTGTACGTGCGGGTGAGGCTACACGTCAGTCGACCGACTTTTTCATCTCTGGTCATTAGATTTTCCAGCCGTTGGATACGTAAATCAAGGGCCTCAGTTTATCATCAAACTCCACCCCCGAGCCGCCACCACCACCGGCCGAACCGCGGCCCCGCCGCCAGCGGGCCGCCCGCCTCCCGAAACCACTCCCCACCGCCATCCGCGCTGCACCGCCATCCCTCTAGCCCCCCCTGCCGAGCTTTTTCTCCGGGGATCCCCACCCCACCGCCCAATGAACGGCCCCCAACTGCCGGTGACTGCCAACCAGAGGTCTCACGACTTCGAATACCCACCGAACACTAATTTATTACCATTTCTGTCCTTCATATACGCGCTGACAGGTGGGGCCTATGGTAATGTGCGCTGCTGAGTGTGGACCGTTTGACTGGTCAATTGATCGTGTTCTCAACAAATTACGGAGCTGTATGGTGAGCCAGTGACCGTACGATCACCCTAAAATGTACTCCAAATTTATTAACACAGTACAGACTCAAACTACCATTTCTTTCTTTCATATACGGGCTGACAGGTGGGCCCCACGGTTACCGCCCCGATGGTGCAACACTAGTTGCGCCGCGTGGAATGTTTGACTGGTCAATTGATTGTGTCATCAACAAAATACGGAGTTGTACGGGTGAGCCAGTGACCGTATAATCATGATATGTATTTGTTTAACACGGTACAGACGCAAGGGCTCATATATACGCGCAAGCACTCACCGCTATAAGCGTACACACGCGAACCTGACCCCTATGAGCACTTTCGAGAGAGTGGGACAACATATATGATCTTGAGATTTTATGAAGTCACCATAGGTGCCTCGAAGTCGAGTGGAACGTATCCTCCCACTGAACGTACGTCGCCGGAAAATACTGAAATTAACACAAGATAAATGCGAGCACCGGGACTTTAACCTTGGTGGGCTCGAGAAACCACTGTCCTCTAACCATCCAACCACATGTTGGTTAGCACGACAAAATGTATGCGGTGACCGTGATGAGATTATTATGAAGTCCAGTGACCATATCGTGCTTTCTCTTCAAATACAATGACCGTAAGTGTCGTCAACAAAATACGGAGCACACATCAAATGCAAAGTCCGTCAGTGTCATCAACAAAATATGGAGACGTATCGTGAGCTAGATACCATTGTACTATTGTATATGCTTATTTTCTTAGTGGCCGATTGAGTGTGTGGTGTGGTGGGCACATCATTTCTAGTTGTGGTGGGTCAACAGGAAGACTCATGGGTCGGTTCCATCCTGCGCCACATATAGGTTGGACCGAGACGTGTTATACGAAGAGCCATGTGGAGGACTCGGCGTACAACACGAAGCTACCAGAGTCGCGGAGGACTGATAAGCCGACTATATATGATTTGTAACCCTAGGCCCTTAGTATGTTATACAAGCTTGGGGGCTAGTTCGTCGATAGTATCCACGCACGCACAATGCCTGGTATTCACGTGTAATTTGTACACACCCCTATCACTAATATACAGTACCAGGAGTAGGCTCTTTCTTCAATTGCAATTGAATTCTAGCATGTGCATGTGTTTATTTCATATTATCAATCCATAGAGTGAGAGCGGTTTGAAATACAGGCAATGGATGCTTTTGCAATTCATATATAAACATTAATTAGTGCACTCCATGTTGTTAGTGTGAAGAACTTTATACATTTGTCACTTGCATGGATACATTCGAAATTGCTAGCTTCGAAATAGAATACATGTCGAATTCAACATAAAGGGGTTTCAAGATTCAATTCATAGGAAGTGCATTCATCTATTTGAACCGAGATAATGGCATTTGTAAATCAGATGTAAAAGGGGCATCAATCTTTGTTGTGAGTTTGAACATGCTATATATATTCATACGCATATCTAACTTTTTTTCCAACCAAGGAGATTATATCGGAACCATGCATGAACTGAGGTAAGTTGCATATTTTTAATATATACGTGTACAATGTATATTCAAATGTACCCTCCATTCCAAAATAATCGTAGCTTTAGGATTTTCAAGAGTAAAGATTTGTGAAGTTTGACAAATCCTGAAAGTTCAATTCAAGAGAACCGAAAACGTTAATGCTTCGCTCCCAAATATTGAACGGCGCCAAATAGGCCTCTCGTCACCCAAACCGCATAAGACTAATGTTTTGGTGGTAGGAAATTACTGTCTGACTCTCGACCGTGTAGCCTATTGGCCCGATGTCCAAAGGTCTAAACCGGGTAGGTTTGTAACTTCACCAAGACGCCAGAGAAGCATTCATCGCCGTGGGCGCCTACCCATGCGCCGGCGAAATCTATCCCGCCCACATTTGGGACACGACATGACTGTCCTACCCCCAACCCGCAATATGTCCGAATTTTAGATGGGGGAAAGTTTGTAACTTTCCCAAATTTCAAACAAAACGCCTCAAACCAAACATTGTTCCCCTTAGTTCCCGCCTCCCTCCGCTTCCCCATTCATACTCCGTGGGCACAAAACGCCTCTCCACCAGCCGCTTGAAACCCCAGCCTCCTCCGTCCTCCACCCCATAGCGGCCAATCCACCGCCCCTCCTCCATCATGCCGGAGCCGGTACCGACGCCGCCGTCCAACGCAACCGCAACCGCAACGCCTCAAGGACTTAGCAGCTAAAGCCGAGGCAGAGCTGCCTCCACGACGCCGACACCGACGTGCGCCGCATCGTAACCACTCCGACCACGCCGTCCTGCGCCTCACCGCTGCGGCTCCCTTTATCGCTTCCTCGCCGCCGACTGCACGCCACCCGCACCACACTCAACAACTTGGCCATGGGTTCGTCCAAGGCTGCACCGTCCTCCACAACTTCTGGTCTCCGGCGAACAACTAGAAGATCGTCGGAAAAAACAGAAGGAGGACACAGCACTGCCAGCAGAAAGAGGTACTCCTCTTCCCATATTCGTGCAAATCTTACGTCTCCGCTCACACCGTATTCATCCCACGAAAGAAACTAGTTGAGCGCTTCTTACTGCATCTTCTTCGTGATACTAAATGCATAAGGTTTCCTCCCTTTTACTATTTCACCTTTGCTAGAGGTCAGTAGCCCGCCTGGATTTCAATTCAGGGTCACTCGAACCGCAATTAAAAGAAGCAGCACCCGCTTAGGCGCGCGGAGCACCCAGTCCGCCTGCTCCCCGGGGAAGCGGGGTGTGGGGCGCAGGAGCTGCTTGCGCTCGATCTGGAGGTTGGCGGGGCTTGAATGGATGGCCGGGGGGCGGTGCCAAGGATGGCGGTGCAGTGAGGTCGAGGGGATGGCGCAGGCGGGGAGGAATCTTGGGCGGTGGTATTTGGCGTTCGAGGAAGATCGTCAACACTGACTGGCTGGAGGTAGATGAAGGCGATCTGCCCGTTCTTTGTACATCAGATGGTGCAGAAAAAATGGACTGACCTATTTGCTTTTAGTCGACTGCTATTTTTATAGAATCCTGTAGTAATTTAGTGTGCCATGCATGTTGTAGAGCTATCATATGTCTCCCGTCATTTATTTCTCACCGACCTGCTATCTGCTACCTTTACACTGTACTAATTGTGCACACACTTCACCCATACTCACATTGTTGTTTTTTTATGCATGGGTATTTCAGACTCTGACGCAGTGTTGATGAATGCAGAAAAGAAAAGATGAAGTCGCCAGTGTAATTCAAGATAAGCACTAAGTGTTCCAGCGCTCTAACGGGTGCAAAGGTCGCAGATTGGAGACGAAGAACGTAGCTCTGCAGATTGATGATCTCAATTGCCACACACAACCATCCTGTGTGCTTGCTTTAACTTCACATTTGTCAAATGTGGTTGCATGTTGCATATGCTATCTAGCTTGTATTGCTTCCAATTTGGTTAAATTGCATCTGCTTACTTTACAAATTATACCTTTGATAATGACATGCCTTCCTGTTTTCGATACATACTACATATGTCTATTAACCATGTTCGTACATCAAACTAATGCTCTTTTGTATCCCTCGTCAATCACTTATGATGAGACAGTCACCCGGGTGGGTTACTGTGAGACCCCATACTTGTTTAAAGAGTGCAGTGTCATCCTGCCCACATGATTCTCAAGAAACAGCAAGGCTAAATGAAGATAGTCAACGTAGCTCTCTAGTTGATCACCGCAATTCCCCCACACCACCATCGCAGGTGCTTGCTCTTACTTGGCAGTGTGATATGTGGTTGCATGTTGCATATGGTGTCGTACCTTGTAATGCCTCTAATTAGGGTAAATTGCATCTTCTTAGTTAACACATTATACCTCTGAATATGACATGCCTTCCAATTTTCGGTACATACTACGTCTTTCTATTAACCATGTTCTTACATCAAACTACTTTTCTTGTGTATCCCTCATCAATGCTCCTAATTTGTTAAATTGCATCTCCTTAGCTTACACATTATACATGTGAATATGACACGCCTTCCTGTTTTTGGTACATACTACATCTGCCTATCACACCATGTTCTTACATCAAACTACTGTTCTTGTGTATCCTGCATCTATCGCTTATGATGAGACAGTCACGCGCGTTGGTTAATATGAGACGCAATACTCTTATAAAGAATGCAATTTCATCCTCTCCACATGATTCTCAAGAAACAACAAGCCTAAATGAAGATATTGAACGTAGCTCTGTACCTGAAGATCGCACTTCCCCTACACCACCATCATAGGTGCTTGCTCTAACCCATGATGTGATATGTGGTTGCATGTTGCATACGGTGTCTAGCTTGTAATGCTTCTAATTAGGGTAAATTGCATTTGCTTAGTTTACACACTATACTTGTGAATATGACATGCCTTCCTATTTTTGGTACACACTACATCTATGTGTTAACCTTGTTCTTACATGAAACTACCTCTCTTCTGTATCCTGCATCAATCACTTACGATGAGTCACCTTTATTCGATGCATATTGCATATTATTTCTAGCCTGTTGCCATGTATTGCTTCTAATTTGGTCAAATACATTTGTTAGGGCACCCTTTTAATTTGGCAGAGTGATATTGGTTTCATCTTTCATATGGTTTCTAGCTTGCATCGATTCTAACAAGTTCAAGCACCTTATGCTTAGTTTACACTTTATACATCATACTTTTCAATATGTCACGCCGTCCTGTTTTTCATACATATTCCATCCTCCTATCATGTGGCTGCCTTACATGAAAGTAGTGTTCGTCCGTATCATGCATCAATGAGTTCTGAAGAGCAAATTTTATTCCTTTTTCTTGTGGGTTTGACTTGACAAGGCAAAATCAAGAAAGAGGAAGGAAAAGAGTAAGGAAGGCGATGATGGTGGTCCTCTGCAGCAACGTAAACGGAGCATCTTTACCGATTCTCCTTGTACTGATAGTGCATTACAAGGTCCAAGTCTCCGCTCCCCTACTCCACCATCCAAGGTGCTTGCTCTAACTTGGCAGTGTGATATCTGGTTGCATGTTGCATATGGTGTCTAGCTCAGATTGCTCCTAATTAGTGTAAACTGCATCTGCTTAGCTTACACATGATACATGTGAATATGACACACTTTCCTGTTTTTGGTACATACTATATCCGTCTATCACACCATGTTCTTACATGAAACTACTCTTCTTGTGCATCCCGCATCACCACTTATGATGGGACACCTTTAAGTTGGCAGTGTGATATTGGTTTGCGTCTTGAATATGATTTCTAGCATTTATTGCTTCTAGTTTGATGAACGTACCTATGACGAGACATTTTTAACTTGGCAGAGTGATATTGATTGAACCTTCCATATGGTGTCTTGCAGTGTTTCTAATCCCTTTTTCTTATCGGTTTGACTTCATAATGCAAAATCATTACAGATGAAGGAAATTAGTCCGGCAGTGGATGATGGTGGTCCTTCGGAGCAACTCAAACAGGGGGTCTCTACAGATTCTACTCCGCCATCCTCCCAACAAGATTCGTAAGACAACACAAGGCTGAACAGTCAATGTAGCTGTGTAGATGATGACTCCCCTACTCCACCATCACAGGTGCTTGCTCTAACTTGACACTATTATATGTGGTTGCATGTTGCGTATGATGTCTAGCTTGTATTGCTTCTAACTTGAATTGCATCTGCTTACTTTACACATAATGCCTGTGAATATGACACATGTTCCTGTTTCTAGAACATACATGTACATGATGAGCACATCTCCCCTACTCCACCATCACCGGTGCTTGCTCTTACTTGGAACTGTTATACGTGGTTGCGTTTTCCGTATGATGTCTAGTTTGTATTGCTTATGATTATGTTGAATTGCATCTGCGTAGCTTACAACTTATACCTGCAACGAGTACTTACCCATAAGACACGCTATCGTACGTGTGAATATGAAACACTGTCTTTTTTTGTATATATTCCATCCTCCTATCCTGCACTTGCCTTACATCAAAGTAGTGTTAAATCAGATCATGCATCAACCAGTTATGCAGAGCTAATTTTATTCATCTTCTTGTGGTTTTGACTTCATAAGGCAATATCGAAAATAGGAAGGAAAAGAGTAAGTTAGGGATGTTGGTGGTCCTCCGCACCGAGCAAATAGAGACTCTCTAGATTTGCCATCGCCATCGCTAATGAAGTTGAAGTCCCAAGTCTACATGATGAGTTCATCTCCGTACTCCACCATCGCAGTGCTTGCTCTAAGTTGACAAATGTGATAATTGGTTTCATGTTGCATATGTTGTCCAGCCTGTATTTCTTCTATTTTGATTAAATTGCACCTGCTGAGTTTATACGTTATACATGTGCATATGACATGGGTTTATGTGTCTAGAATACACTGCATCTATCTATAATACCAAGTTCTTACATCAAAGTACTGCTGTTGTGTATCCCGCATCAGTCACTCATGATTGGACGCTTTTAACATGGCAGTTTGATAGTGGTTGCATCTTGCATTGATTTCAACGTTGTACTGCTTCTAATTTTTCGAATTGCCACTTATGACAAGACACTTTTAACTTGGCAGAGTAATATTGGTTGCATCTTTCATATGGTGTCTTGCTTGCATTACTTCTATGTTCTTGAAAATCCTTCTGCTTAGTTTGCACATCGTAGCTGTGAATATGTCATGTCGTCCTGTTTTTCTTACATATTCCATCCTCATACGGTTGTCTTACATCAAAGTATTGCTTGTCTCAGATCATGCATCAATGAGTTCGAAGAGTGATTTTATTCTTTTGTGTTGTGGGTACAGCTTGACATGGCAAAGTCAAAAAAGAGCAAGGAAAATAATATAGTAGGGAGTGTTGTTACTCGTCCGGTGAAACGGAAGAGGTTCGCCGTCGAGATTCTGCTGGTACTTATAGTGCAAGAGAAGGTCCAAGTCCACCGCTAAATCTACAAACACAAGATCACCCGCTCCACCAGCTGCAACATCCGCTTCAACTGCATACAAAGATCTCAACCAGTTACTCGTTCGCTTGCTCGGGCGGCGGTTCCCAAGCTGCCTTCACACCTAACACTACTTCCAAGCTAATCACGACACAACAGACTTGGCAAGATTAGATGAACCTCATGAGCATCAACACCAAGACGGTACCGACCGAGTCAAGTTTCAGATTGCATGCTGCTTTATATGTACTCTCACAGTTTGATGTACACTAACACTTTCCATATTCGTTGTTGAACTAGCACCACAGCGCAAGCGGAAACAGACATCAGGGATAATGCTTGACAGATTAACAAAATCTAAAGGAGGAAGAATGGAGATCCATTTTGAGGCAGGTTTAAAAGGCCACGTGATGCTCTGAGTTAGCCAAGTTAGTATCGAGGAGGCGCGTTGCGTTAGGTGTCATGCACGTATCCTCCCAACGTGGATCCAATACAGGAATGAGAAAGACAATACCCAGTTTAACACCTTCCTTGACCATTTATTCGTAAGTAATGTTATTCATCGCAATTAGTAATATTGTCTTGCTCTGTCCCATACTTTCTAGCTTCCTCCTAATAAGACTCACATTCTTTTTTCAACAGATGAGGTTCAAGTTCGATCCGAAAGATGATGCAACTAGACAAGCATGCACTCATGTTTTTCACCGCTTCATGACGACGATATCGGTACCACCTTAGAAAATCTCACTTTGAAGGCAAGGCTAACAATGAAATCGCCCAAACATCTCCAGTGGAATATATTACGGATGAAGACTGGACTGCCCTCGTTAAACACTGGTCTGATCCAAAGTATCAGGTAGGCTATATGTATTTGATCAGACCGCATATTGAACTTGTATTTATGTATGTGCCTTACAAGTGTATCTTATTCTAGGCTAACTGTTTGAAGAACAAAACCAACCGTTCTAATGTGAAATTCCAATAGACCACAGGATCTCGTAGCTATATTACACACTGTGAGGCTCTTGTAAATAGCTGCTACTTCCTTCTTTTTTTGTGCCATATTATCGTATTTATATTGACTTGTTCCAAATACAGAGGAAATCCCGTGCGGACCAAAAAGAACCTGAACCGAATGTAGTGCAAATCTTCAAGGATTGCCACACCAGCAAGATGAAGGGGATGAGCACACCAGTTCAAGCCACTGTTGTAAGTCCTTACTCCTCCTGCCTTGAACTGACTGGTATTGTGATGTGTTCATTTAACTACTTTGTTTGCAGCCAATGTCAGTTACTCTGTTCACTTTTATTCACAGTTGTCTTAACGTATCATTTCACCTTACATGGTTTAAAAGAGATGAAGGATATTCTTTTGGTCTTGATCTGTAATCTAGTTGTTATGTTCACGTGCGCACACAATGATAAAATAGTATGTTTGATCTATATCTGTTTGCCCATGATATGAATGATGTCATACTATGTTCATCCTACTTTAAAGCATGTCTCTTTATCCTTAGATGTCAACGAATGTGAGGAAATAGACAATACAGTAGGCATGCTACATGGACATATGTTCCAAAAGTGATTTTATTATGTAGTTGGCACTACAATACATGCTAATGTATTACAGTAGTTCACCAAAATAAGTTATGCATAAATGTTTAACCTACTTTGTTTGTTTTTGTCTCATTAGTAACTTATCTGGTACACTAATCTACAAGTTCAAACTTTCAGGAAGCTATGGAACAAATGATTGAACAGCCACAACCACCTGAAGGTGACGAGGTTACTACAGGCACAATGTCACTTCTTGCTGCAGTGCATCAGTATCTCTCCACTAACAATGCAAAAATCACCTTCCTGCGTAATTCTGGGTTGGTTGTCAAGGTAACCTCATCCAAATCGCCTACTAAACAAAATCTTCCTGCTAGACAAAGTGATATATCTGTGCTCCAGACACAAGTCCAATCCCTAATGGACGTTGTTTTGGAAACAAGAATAGTGGTTTACAAATGTCGTCAAGACATGTATGGTTTTGAAACCAGACTATCAGACATTCGCTTCGTTGTTCAAGAGCAATGGCGGAAAAAGGTGGAGATCGTGCTGCTCCATCGATTCTACACCAAACATTAGCACTCGTGTTAAATGATCGTGCTTCTATACATCAGATGGTGCTTTTATCTGGAAGGACTGTAAACTTTATGCCAACAGGCCTTTTGTTGTATGGTTGGAATTTATTTTGTTGTGATACAACATTTATGATGCTGCCTCAGGCTGCAGTAATTACGACGCTATTTTTGTATAGTGTAGGTTTATCTTAGTAATGTAATCGGCCGGAAGCTTCGTAGGAGCCCAACAAGCCAACATTCGTCGGGCCCATTCCAATTGGGCTACGATTACGGGCCAAAATTGGCATGTAGCCCACTAAAAATATCTAGGCCTAAATCAGCATAAGCTTTCATATTTTTCTGGTAGGCTTGTGCCCATAGTAGGCCTTTAACAGGCCTAAACATAATCTGGGCCCTCAGTAAAAATAGGCCGTTTACAGGTGTAAATATCTCGAGCCCATAAAATACATGGGCCTTTAATAGACCGAAAGTGAGATTGGGCCCTGATTGTGCCAAATAACCCACTGGACTTTAACAGGCCGAAATTCGGACGGGCCGTAAATGCGCCGACCTAATACACGGGCCTTTAACAGGCCGGAACTTCGGCTGGGCTAGATTAACGTCATTTCTATATGGGCCGTTAATAGGCCCGATATGATGTTGGGCCACATATGGCCCATGGTTTACGTTCGGCTTTAACAGGCCGAAAATGACAACAGGCCGAAAGTGGCCCAAAGCTATAGTGGGCCTCTAACAGGCCGAATGTCAGACATGGCCGAATATGACCCAAATCCTTCACGGTCGTTTATGGGCGAAAGTTTTGATGGCTCGTAAATGGGCCCAAATGAAGCCGGACCTTTAACAGCCGGAAATACACCGGGCCGTAATTCGGCCCAATTACTTAGCGGACTGTTAACAGGCCAGAAGTGACCATGGGCCGCGTTGATGACAAGTTTAGGACAGGCCATTGATGGGCCGATTTGACAGAGAACGTTGGGCCTTTAGCTGGGCCGGCCCACTATGGTAGGCAGAATCTTGTGGGCCTTTAGCTGGCCCGGCCCATTATGGTCCGCAAAATCTTGTGGGCCTTTAGCTGGGCCGGCCCATTATGGTCTACAAAATTGTGTGGGCCTTTAGCTGGGCCGGCCCATTATGGCCCGCTAAATTTTGTGGGCCTTTAGCTGGGCCGGCCCATTATGGTCCGCTAAATCTTATGGGCCTTTGGTTGGGCCGGCCCATTTAATCTTTGTGGGCCACTTTTGGGCCGGTCCACGTGTCAACATATCATAGGCCCATCTAGCCCGTTGGATCCGTCAGCCAATGAGAATTTTACACGTGGAAGATCGGCATTGGTCGTGGCTGTTAACGGGTTATCGGATCCAAAATCTGACCCGATAGCTTAACGGCGTTCCGTTACGGTGGATGCCACGTGTCGGTCACCCTTGACGAAAGCACTTCTGTGACGCGCGATTTATCGTCATGGAAGTGGACACTTCTGTGATGATAATTTTGGCAATGTCATGGAACACTTCTACGACAACACAGGTATGACTATCTTGATTCTGTCATAAATTTGTCATGGATGTACATGCATGACAGAAAACGGGACCTACTGTGACAAACACGTATCATCACAGAAGTGTATTTTTTTTGTAGTGAATAGTGCGTAAAAATGGTCTACCAAGAATAATTGGACAAGACGGATTGCAATCAATATCAAGAATGATAAAATCTATGGGCACAAAATTCTATTTGCAAAAATAAGAACATCATTAATTCTTCCCATAGGCATTTTAATAGTAGAATCCGTCAAGTGCAAATTTAAAGAACATTCTTCAATATCGGTAAGACTAAGCACATCACATAAAGATTTCGGGATTGTAGAAACACTAGCACCCAAGTCACATAAAGCAAACACACATAATTTTTAATATTGACTTTGATAGTAGGTTCCTGCTCATCATGCAATTTTCTAGGAATTGAAACTTCTAATTCCAATTTTTCTTCCAAAGCTTTCATCATAGCATCAATAATATGTTTAGTAAAAGATTTATTTTGTTCATAAGCATGGGGTGAATTTATCATGGATTGCAACAAATAAATACAATCAATCTAAGATCAACTATCATAATTAAAGTCTTTGTAATGCAAAAGAGTGGGCACATCACTAGTTAAAGTTTTGACCTCTTCAAACCCACTTTTATCAATTTTCTCAACAAGATTTTCAACCTCCGAATTATTGGGACGCCTTCCAGCTAAAGTTGACTCTTCACCAGTCAATTTATCATCAATCTTAATTCTACTAAACAAGGAATCAATAGAAGAAACACCAATCATTTTAAGATCTTCATCATTTTTATGAAAGCAATCACTAGAAAATGCTTTTTCTAAAAATTCTCTTATAGCTCTAATCATAGTGGTTCTTTTATTTCTTTCATACGTAGAATCATAAAGAGCTTTAATTTATTCCTGTACCTTAGGCTCAAAAAATTTCATCTTGAGATTTCCACATCATGAGAAATTCTATCAACACTTCTAGACAAATCATCAATCTTATTCAACTTTTCTTCCATTGTAGCATTGAAAACTTTTTGAGTATTTATAAATTATTAAATATTATTCTCAAGATCAGAGGTGTTCCTATTATTATTATAAGAAGGATTACCATAGGAATTACCATAATTATTAGAGGAATTACTAGGAAAAGGCCTAGGATTAAAATTACCTCTATAAGCATTGTTATTGAAATTATTTCGCGAGATAAAATTCACATCTACGGCATCACTATTTTGCTCAATCAAAGTAGACAAAGGCACATCATTAAAATCAATAGTAGCACTTTTATTAGCAAACAATTTCATAAGAGCATCAACTTTTTCACTCAAAGAAGAAATTTCTTCAACCGAATTAGTTTTTTTACTAGTAGGAGCTCTTTCGGTATGCCATTGTGAATAATTTGCCATAATATTATCAAGCAATTTGGTGGCTTCACCCAAAGTAATTTCCATAAAAGTACCACCCGTGGCTGAATCTAAAAGATTATGAGAAACAAAATTCAACCCCGCATAAATTTTTTGTATGATCATCCAAAGATTTAACCCGTGGGTTGGGCAATTCCTTAGCATCATTTTCATCCTTTCCCAAGATTGTGCAACATGCTCATGTTCAAGTTGCTTGAAATTCATTATCTGGGTTCTAAGGGAAATATTTTTCGCGGTTGGAAAATACTTAGTAATAAAAGCATCCTTGCACTTATTCTAAGAATCGATACTATTGCGAGGCAAAGATGAAAACCAAATTTTTGCACGATCTCGCAAAGAAAACGAAAATAATTTCGTCTTCACAACATCATTGTCCACATCTTTTTCTTTTGCATATCACATAATTCCATGAATATGTTAAAACGGGACGTGGCATCCTCATTAGGAGTACCGGAAAATTGATCTTTCATAACAAGATTTAGCAAAGCAGTATTAATATCACAAGACTCCGCACTAGTCGCGAGAGGAGCAATCGGAGTGCCAATAAAATCATTGTTGTTGGTATTGGAGAAATCACACAATTTGGTGTTCTCTTGAGTCATTGTGACTACGCAAAAAGATTTGCACTCAAAAAACAGATCTGGCAAGAAAACGGCGAATGAAATTAGGGCGAATAAAGCGGCAAATTTTTGTGAAGTGGGGGAGAGGAAAACGAGAGCCAAATGGCAAATAATATAAATTGCAAGGAGATGAGATTTGTGATTAAGAACCTTTTAGATGTTGATGATGTCTCCCCTGGTAGATGTTGATGGGAGACTATCGTGACTTGATCCTTTTGATGTCTGCTAGAACTACGTCGATATTTCCCCAAAGAGGAAGGGATGATGCAGCACAGCAACGGTAGGTATTTCCCTCAGTGATGAGAAAAAGGTTATTGAACCAGTAGGAGAACCAAGCAACACTACGTAAACAACACCTGCACACAAATAACAACCACTCGCAACCCAACGTGTTAAAGGGGTTGTCAATCCCTTTCGGGTAACGGCGCCAGAAATTGGCACGTGGATGGGAGAAAGTTGTAATAGATTGATAGATCGAACGCCAACTAAAATAAAGTGCAGAAAATTATTTTTGTATTTTTGGTTTAATAGATCTGAAAATAAAAGCAAATAAAAATAGATCGCGAAGGAAAATATAATAAAAAAGAGACCCGGGGGCCGTAGATTTCACTAGTGGCTTCTCTCGAGAAAAATAGCGAATGGTGGGTAAATGAATTATTGTTGGGAAATTGATAAAACTTCAAATACTCATGACGATATCCATGCAATGATCATCATATAGGCATCACATCCAAGATTAGTGGACCGACTCCTGCCTGCATCTACTACTATTACTCCACACATCGACCGCTATCCAGCATGCATCTAGTGTATTAAGTTCATGGAAAAACGAAGTAATGCAATAAGAACGATGAAATAATGTAGACAAGATCTATTTATGTGGAAATAGACCCCATCTTGTTATCCTTAATTGCAACGATACATACGTGTCGGTTCCCCTTCTGTCACTGGGATCAAGCACCGTAAGATCGAACCCATCACAAAGCACCTCTTCCCATTGCAAGATCAATAGATCAAGTTGGACAAACAAAACCCAAATATCGGAGAAGAAATACGAGGCTATAAGCAATCATGCATATAAGAGATCAAAGAAGACTCAAATAACTTTCATGGATAAAAACATAGATCTGATCATAAACTCAAAGTTCATAGGATCCCAACAAACACACCGCAAATAGAGTTACATCATATGGATCTCCAAGAGACCATTGTATTGAGAATCAAAAGAGAGAGAGAGAGGAAGCCATCTAGCTGCTAACTACAGACCCGTAGGTCTAGAAAAGACTACTCACGCATCATCGGAGAGGCACCAATGGACATGATGAACCCCTCCGTGATGCTGTCTAGATTGGATCTGGTGGTTCTGGAACTTGCGGCGGTTGGAATTGATTTTCGTCGACTCCCCTGGGTTTCTGGTATATTGGGATATTGAGGCACCCGAGGTGGGCACAACCCACCAGGGGGCGCCTGGGTCTCCACGCGCGCCCTGGTGGGTTGTGCTCCCCTCGGAGCACCCCCGAGGTGCTTCATTAGCCCACTGGATGTATTCTGGTCCGAAAAATCCAAAAAGAAATTCGCTGTGTTTGGACTCCGTTTGGTATTGATTTCCTGCGATATAAAAACATGCAGAAAACAGCAACTGGCACTTGGCACTATGTCAATTGGTTATTACCAAAAAATGATCTAAAATGACTATAAAATGATTGTAAACATCCAAGAATGATAATATAGCAGCATGGAACAATCTAAAATTATAGATACATTGGAGACGTATCACTACCGGATGTCCAGGCTAGTCGGGCCGGATGTCTGGGGCCTGGAGCTTACTTGCGGCTAGGCTACTGCTGGTGGTGAAGCCATCAGGGGCTGGATGTCCGGGCCAGGGGCCAAATGTCGGGGTCCTGCGGACTTTCTCTAGTTTCTCTCATCGTGCTCCTTCATCCGTGTACTTGGGGACTTGTCCATCACCACGAACATCTCCGAGAGGGTCTTCTTGGTACCTAAGTACACATAGCATTCCGGCTTTAGGTCGTAGCCATGTCTCACATGGGTCATACGAATATTGCTAAGGAGAGATATGTCACCTAGGTCTCTAGAGCTCTTGCACGTGCTCGTGTCATCGGTCGACTAGGCACTTGGGAAGACATAGGTAGCTCCATGGGGATGATCGTAGGATGCTCTGCATCACTTCTGCTCCTCACGTAACTCACCAACTCTCCCCCTTTTTTTGCTATCTCATAAACATCACAATTTTGTTTTAACCTCCCGAGAATTTATCAAGAGATTCGAGCCCGCCCCCTCATCATCGTCAGGGCCCCACACGTCCGCGACTGGTGCTCCCGGAGTTGCCTCCTTCCTATGCTTCGCCACCTCACGTGCAAGGCGTGGAAAAAATGCTCCAGGGATGCGGCGGTTGCACTTTCCACCTCCCCCGTTCCTAAAGAACATTTAGAGGCCGCCTCTCAAGGTGAAGGGGTCTCTCTCGTGGAAGGAAGGAAGGAGTCCTCTCCTTCCTCCGGCGAGGAGCGGGCCTTCGACATGAATTAGGGGGCCAACAGGTATTTCAGAGCTGCGAAAAACCAGACCATCATTCCCCCGGCTTCACCCACTTTGCCAGTACCACGCCGTCCTCCCGTCATCATATCCGTTGGTGGAGGAGATAGCACCATGGTCGCATTTGGGGGTCGGGGCTCTATACCCGCATCTCAAACTTCTGAGTTGCAGAGGGGCTCTGTGGCGGCTTCTTCTCCCACCATGCTCTTGTCTTCCCATGTCTGCCCGCCGGGCCTTGGAAGAGGCGAGCATTTTCCTCTCCTCTTACGAGTCCTGATACGTCTCCAACGTATCTATAATTTTTTATTGTTCCATGCTGTTATATTATCAATCTTGGATGTTTTATAATCACTTTATAGTCATTTTCTATCATTTTTTGGTACTAACCTATTGACATAGGGCTAAGTGCCAGTTGATGTTTTCTGCATGTTTTTTACATCACATGAAATCAATATCAGACAGAGTCGAAATGCAACAAAACTCCACGGACATTTTTTATGGACCAGAAAACACGGTATGGGCCCTGGCTGCGCCTCGGGGTGCTCCGAGGAGAGCACAACCCACCAGGGCGTGCCAGGAGGCCCAGGCGCGCCCTAGTGGGTTGGTGCCCCCGGACCGCCTCTTTGCTCTGTAAATACCCCAATATTCCCAAAACCCTAGGGGAGTCGACGAAATATTCATCCAACCACCGCAGAGTCCAAAACCACCAGATCCAATCTAGACACCATCTCGGATGGGGTTCACCACCTCCATTGGTGCCTCTCCGATGATGCGTGAGTAGTTCTTTGTAGACCTTCAGGTTCATAGTTAGTAGCTAGATGGCTTCCTCTCTCTCGCTGAATTCTCAATACAATGGTCTCTTGGAGATCCATATGATGTAACTCTTTTGCGGTGTGTTTGTTCGGATCTGATGAACTTTGAGTTTATGATAAGTTATATCTTTTTATATCCATGAAAGTTATTTGAGTTTCTTTGATATCTTATACGCATGATCTCTTATAGCCTCGTATTTCTTCTCCGATGTTTGGGTTTTGTTTGACCAACTTGATCTATTTATCTTGCAATGGGAAGAGGTGCTTTGTAGTGGGTTCAATCTTACGGTGCTTAATCCCAGTGACAGAAGGGGAACCAACACGTATGTATCGTTGCTACTAAGGATAATATGATGGGGTCTATCTCTACATAGATAGATCTTGTCTACATCATGTCATCGTTCTTATTGCATTACTCCGTTTCTCCATGAACTTAATGCACTAGATGCATGCTGGATGGCGGTCGATGTGTGGAGTAATAGTAGTAGATGCAGACAGGAGTGGGTCTACTAATCTTGGACGTGATGCCTATGTAATGATCATTGCCTGGATATCGTCATGATTATTTGAAGTTCTATCAATTGCCCAACAGTAATTTGTTCACCCACCATTTGCTATTTTTCTCGAGGGAAGCCACTAGTGAAACCTACGGCCCCGGGATCTCTTTCTCATATATTTGTGTTTGCGATCTACTTTTCCTTTGCATTTATTTTTATATCTATTAAACCAAAAATACAAAAATACCTTGCTGTGTTTTATTTCTTTTTATTTTGTTTGGCGTTTGATCTATCAATCTACTACAATTTTATCTCACGTCCGTTTGCCTATCTTGAGGCGCCGTACCCGGAACGGATTGACAACCCCTTTAACACGTCGGGTTGCGAGGATTTGTTATCTGTGTGCAGGGGCTATTTATGTTGTGTTGCTTGGTTCTCCTACTGGTTCGATAACCTTGGTTTCATATCTGAGGGAAATACCTACCGCCGCTGTGCTGCATCATCCCTTCCTCTTTGGGGAAATACCGACGTAGCTTCAAGCGACATCAAGTCCAATATCATTGCCCGTGAAGAGGCAATGTCCCAGTGGTAGAGGGCGGCCCAACAACCTGCTGCCAAAGCTACATAGGAGCTGGCCACAATAAGAGCTGAACGGGAGTGGGTTGAGACTCATTGGCGCGAGCTTGAGGAGGAGGGCCACCAAAAGGTCACGAGAAGTCTTAAGGAGGGCAAGGATGCCCTAGCGGCGGTCCAACAGAGGCTCATAGTCGATATGAATCACTTTGATACCAAACTTAGGGAGGCAGAGGCAGCTCTCTCACTCCGTTCCTTGGAACTGGACGCCCGTGAGCGTGAGGTCCGCGATCGGGACATTTTGCTGCACATTTGGGAGGCTGACATGCTCGAGAAGGAAGGGGCTCTTGAGGATTGCATGTCCCTTGTCATGTCTTGCGAGGATCAAGCAGTGCTCGGGAAGCCGCCCAAAGCTCCCACACATCCAAATTAGAGACCGATGAGGGGGACCTTATCAAGAGGTGTGCCAAGCTCCACAAGTTGATCAACGAACAACTAGAGCAGGAGCTTCAGGTGATTGAGTCTGAGCTCCAGGGTGGATGGGATGCCCAAGCCCATGTTCTTGTGGTAGAGCAAGACCTGGCAGCTGCGTTGCGATGGGTTGAAGAAGAGCGTACTCGAGTTCGCATGACCGAGGAGCGTTTGGAGAATGCCAACGAGGAATCGACGACCACATTCTCTGCCCTAGAAGGACGCCTTAGCATTGCTGAGGCCCGGTTCAAGGAGTTGTCGTTTGCCGCAACGGAGCAGATGAACATGCTCCGGGATGCCGCTCGCAGTTTGTTTTTCAAGGTCCGCAGGGAGCTCAAGGTCCCCCTGTGGCCTCGAGACGATCATGACTTTTTGTCGGCAGGCAGCGTGGAAGGGGATCCTGAAGCGAGAAGGCCGTCGCATGGCAGAGTGCATCTTGGCTTGCTACGCCAGCCATGATGCGGAATTTCCTCTGTACCCCGTGGAGCGGGGAATCTGAGATGTGGATGGCTTCGGTGAACGTGCAGGAGCATGTGTTTCTCATTCTGCCTGGATGATGGCCTCGTTCCTCGATACCCCATCATCGTCATCCGCCCCGACGCCTGTTGCCAATCCACTAGATGATTATGTACCTAAGGAAGACGAAGCAAAGGCGGGTGCTAAGGAGTGAGCTCTGGTGCATGTCGTTTTTTGGACGGGGAGGCTCTTCGATTCCGCGCCTCTGTGCCCTTGTAATGGAGTTGTGTTCGTGTTATTCCTGCAAAACAAATTCTTTTTATCATAATTCTTATGTCCTTTCATGGGGTATGTTTTTTTGCAAGGCATGTTTTACTTCTATGTGTATCATGCTTGTTGTCCCCATATCGCGAGGTTCTCCCGGGATTGACGCGCACGGCGATGAGGTTCTCGGAGGGTCCTAGTCCTTCCTCTTGGTGTGCGTGCTGCCCCCTGGGCTTCACGGGCTTGTAGGCACCTAAGCCTACGGCCCCGAGTTTCGATCAGGTTACCTTTAGGAGTGGTGTAATGTATTGCCCATGATGTTTTAATCTTCATTTGCACGTTGGGAACCTGTCCGGGGTACTTGGCTTTTTGGACCGTCACTTCCCGGGGCCCCACCATACACCCAAACGATGCTTCATTAATAGTCAGGAAAATTATGATAGGCACGTAAGCACAGTAGACCTTTTTTTATTAAAACATGAAAATATAAGAGCGCAAGGTAACTTAGACTTATTTTTGCCCCCCCCCCTTTTTGCTCAGGGTATCTCCTCGGAACCTCGCGCCAGTCCTAACTCCATCAGCCATCGCGATGGTCGTTGGGGATTTGTGGTGTCAATAATCTTGCGACGCAGGGGCGATCACGTGCCCACGCCCTCTTTAGCTACTCCCATATCTTCCTTCCCATTATCCCTTAGTTCCTTCCATAGTATTATGTATACCTAACTTACCTTTACCATGGATTCAGCAGACCGAGGTGCTTTTTTCTTCTCAAGGACCAGGGGATTGACCGGAGGTGGTCACTGATACATCTCCAAAGTATCTATAATTTTTTTATTGTTCCATACTATTATATTATCTGTTTTGGATGTTTTATATGCATTAATATGCTATTTTATATGATTTTTTGGACTAACCTATTAACCTAGAGCCCAGTGCCAGTTTCTGTTCTTTTCCTTGTTTTAGAGTTTCGCAGAAAAGGAATACCAAACAGAGTCCAAACGGAATAAAACTTTCGCCATGATTTTTCTTGGACCAGAAGACACCCAGGAGACTTGGAGTACAAGTTAGAGGATTCGCGAGGTGATCACAAGGGTGGAGGGCGCGCCCAGGGGGGTGGGGCGCGCCCCCAACCTTGTGGGCCCCTCGAGAGTTCCCTAACCTAGATCTTCCTCCTATATATATACTCTTATACCCTAAAAACATCCATGGGAGCAACGAAACCACTTTTCCACCGCCGCAACCTTCTGAACCCGTGAGATCCCATCTTGGGGCCTTTTCCGGCATCCTGCCGGAGGGGGAATTTATCACGGAGGGCTTCTACATCAACACCATTGCCTCTCCGATGACGCGTTATTAGTTTACCACAGACCTACGAGTCCATAGCTAGTAGCTAGATGGCTTCTTCTCTCTCTTTAATTCTCAATACAAAGATCCCCTCGATGTTCTTGGAGATCTATTCGATGTAATACTCTTTTGCGGTGTGTTTGCTGAGGTCCGATGAATTATGGATTTATGATCAAGTTTATCTATTAATATTATTTGAATCTTCTATGAATTATTATATGCATGATTTGATATCTTTGCAAGTCTGATGACCCACAAGTATAGGGGATCAATTTTAGCTCTTTTCGATAAGTAAGAGTGTCAAACCCAGTGAGGAGCAGAAGGAATGAAAAGTAGTTTTCAGTAAGGTAATGTCTGCAAGTGCTGAAATTGTAAGTAGCGGGTAGTTTGATAGCAAGATAATTTTTAACGAGCAAGTAACGATAATAGTAACAAGTATGCAGCAAGGTAGCCCAATCCTTTTGAGGTAAAGGACAGGCCAAAACGGTCTCTTATCATGTTGGTTTGATTTGTGTTCGCTACTTTGATAATTTGATATGTGGGTGGACCGGTGCTTAGCTACTATTCTTACTTGAACAAACCTCCTACTTATGATTAACCCTCCCGCAAGCATCCGCAACTACGAGAAAAGTATTAAGAATAAATTCCAACCATAGCATTAAACTTATGGATCCAACTGGATCAACATTATAAAGTATAGTTTCTTCTTTAACTGGTACCGACTCTATAATTTCTTCTTTAATAGGTGGGTGATATTTAAACCACTTCTCTTTAGGGAGTGCAACATGAGTAGCAAATGATTCACAAAAGGAGGCTACTATCTCAGAGTCAAGTCCATATTTAGTGCTAAACTTTTGAAAAACATTGGTATTCATAAAAGATTTAACACAATAATACTTAAGTTTAATACCTGACTCTTTACCTTCGCCGATTTCCCAATCTTCAAAGTTGCTTTAATTCTTTCCAAAATATCCCATCATAATTCAATAGTCTTCTGCATAAAAGAACCAGCACAAGAAGTATCAAGCATGGTTTGATCATTACGAGAAAGCCGAGCATAAAAATTCTGGATAATAATTTCTCTTGAGAGCTCATGATTGGGGCATGAATATAACATTGACTTAAGCCTCCCCCAAGCTAGAGCGATACTTTCTCCTTCACGAGGCCAAAAATTATATATATAATTCCCATAACGATGAATTACATGCATAGGATAATTTTTTTGGTGGAACTCCAATTTCAACCGATTCCAATTCCATGATCCAATATCATCGCATAGCCTATACCGGGCCAATGCTTTTCCCTTCAAATATAAAGGCAAAACCTTTTTAATCACCTCATCTCTGGGTAAACCTGCAAGCTTAAACAATCCACAAATTTGTTCCACATATATCAAGTGCATATCAGGATGTTCAGTCCCATCTCCTGCCTAAGGATTAGCTAGCAGTTGTTCTATCATACCCAAAGGAATTTCATATTCAATATTTTCAGTAGGTGAAGTAGGTTGAGGGGTAACTAATTATGGTTCTGGACGAGGTGAAGATACTCCGAACAAGCTCCTCAAAGGATTGTTTTCCATAGCAACAAGTGACAATAAATTTCAGCATACTATATAAATGTTTCCTTACCAAAGGCGCTTCACTCCCTGGCAACGGTGCCAGAAAATAGTCTTGATGACCCACAAGTATAGGGGATCAATTGTAGCTCTTTTCATAAGTAAGAGTGTCGAACCCAACGAGGAGCAGAAGGAAATGACAAGTAGTTTTTAGTAAGGTAATGTCTGCAAGTGCTGAAATTGTAAGTAGCGGGTAGTTTGATAGCAAGATAATTTGTAACGAGCAAGTAACGATAATAGTAACAAGTATGCAGCAAGGTAGCCCAATCCTTTTGAGGCAAAGGACACGCCAAAACAGTCTCTTATGATAAGCAAAGCGTTCTTGAGGGTACACGGGAATTTCGTCTAGTCACTTTCATCATGTTGGTTTGATTTGTGTTCGCTACTTTGATAATTTGATATGTGGGTGGACCGGTGCTTTGGTGTTGTTTTTACTGGAACAAACCTCATACTTATGATTAACCCTCCTGCAAGCCTCCGCAACTACGAGAAAAGTATTAAGAATAAATTCTAACCATAGCATTAAACTTATGGATCCAATTGGTCCCTTACGGAATAGCGCATAAACTGGGGTTTAAGTTTCTGTCACTCTCGCAACCCGTCATCTAATTGCTACTCCACAATGCATTCCCTTAGGCTCAAATATGGTGAATTGTCATGTAGTCGACATTCACATGACACCACTAAGATAATAACAACATACATACTATCAAAATATCGAACACATATCAAGTTCACATGATTACTTGCAACATGATTTCTCCCGTGACCTCAAGAACAAAAGTAACTACTCCAAAATGATAAACATGCTCATGACCAGAGGAGTATTAAATAGCATATTGGATCTGAACATATAATCTTCCACCAATAAACCATATAGTAATCAACTACAAGATGTAATCAACACTACTAGTCACCCACAAGCACCAATCTATAGTTCCAGTAATAAGATTGAATACAAGAGATGAACTAGGGTTTGTGATGAGATGGTGATGTTGAAGATGTTGATGGAGATTGCCCTCCCCAAGATGGGAGAGTTGTTGGTGATGATGACTTTGATGATTTCCCCCTCTAGGAGGGAAGTTCCATCAGCGGAATCGCTTCGCCGGAGGGCAAAAGTGCTCCTGCCCAAGTTTCGTCTCGAGACAGCGGCGCTCTGTCCCGAAATCCTTCTCCTTATTTTTTTTCTAGGTAAAAATGACTTATATACCAAAAGATGGGCACCGAAGGTGGGCCGAGGAGGGCACAACCCACCAGGGTGTGCCTGGGCTCCCTGGCGCGCCCAGGTGGGTTGTGCCCACCTGGTGGGGTCCCGCTGGTAGTTATTTGCTCCAATATTTCTTATATATTCCATAAAAAATCTCCGTCAAGTTTCGGCTCATTTGGAGTTGTGCAGAATAGGTAGCCTGATGCACCTTTTTCAGGTCCAGATTTCCAGCTGCCGGAATTCTCCCTCTTTGTGTGTACCTTGTAAATTATGAGAGAAAAGGCATTAGAATCACTCCAAAAAGCATTATTATGGATAAAAACATTATAATTAATAGTAAGAAAACATGATGGAAAATGGATGTATCAGCTCCCCCAAGCTTAGACCTCGCTTGTCCTCAAGCGAAAACCGAAATCGGAAAACATGTCCACATGCTTTGAGAGAGAGGTGTCGATAAAAAAAATATGGACATAGAAGCATCATGTTGATTATTATAACAGCAGCAAGTTTAAACATAAGAATTTTATCATAAAACTTTTGTCATACACTTCCCATGAATAAGTAATAGTTCTTCACACAATCGAAGTATAAAGTAAAAACTCTATTAGAAGCCAACAAACTATGTTCTTAGTCAACTTTGCAACTACAATTCATCATCTTTTCAGGAAGGGTCACGTATCAGAGCCTTTAGGAAAGTCCACATACTCAACCACCATATAGTCTTCTATGATTGCTAACACTCACCTCGTACCCATGAGCAAAACGTTTCAACCGGACACATCGAAAAATAGGGGCTTATAGTTTCGCCTCCAACATACTCACCTCAAGGGTGATGTCAACAATAATAACTCATGCTATTTATATTCAACTGGACATATGTGCCTAGATCTTTCCTCACCACATGATGCTTGCCAAAGTAGAAAAATAAAAAGGAATAGAAGAAAACTTTGACTCTTTGCATAAAATTAAATACATAAAAGTAAAAGATAGGCCCTTCGCAGAGGGAAGCAGAGGTTGCCATGCGCTTATTTGTTTGTATGCTCAATCCCTGAGAACCTCACGTTGTATTGCCACTTAAGATGACAACCTTTACTATGCAGTCCGTTGCTTTTATTCTTTGTCATCCAAGTTCGTACAATGCTCAATTTTCTCTTACACTAAATGATCTCACACTTTTAGAAGCAATTTTTATTGCCTTTTGCACCGATGCCAACTTACTTGAGGGATCTTGCTCAATCCCTAGGTAGGTATGGTGGACACTTGAAAAAGGTTTGGGTTGAAGGGTTTTTGGATGCACAAGTAGTATCTCTACTTAGTGGGGAATTTTTTGCGAGCAAAGATAGGGGGCAAGCATCACATGTAGAGGATCTATGACAATATGACTACTATGTGAATATAAACAAACATAAACCATTAAGTTGTCTTCCTTGTCCAACGTCAACAATTTTGGCATATAATATTTTGTTGAGGGCTCACAATCACAAAAGTTTTCGATAGTATATTTATATGTGAATCTTCTCTTCCCTTAATAATTCTTTCATGGGTTGCATCATTGACTAATGCTATGTTTTTCAATCTCTAATAAAATTTCCTACTCATACTTTTCCTTATGTGGTGCTATCACCTACCATAGGATTAGTATATGATCTTATTGATTTATTTCCTTTCTCTTTTTTATTTCTTTTCTCTTTTCTTTCTTTCTTATTTCTTTTCTTTATTTGCAACATGAAAGTAAAGAAATCAAAAACCCAAACTAAACTTTATTATATAACTTGCACACGATTACAATGATAGATCACTAAGAAAACTCTCAGAGAAGAAAGGATCAAACTAAATTTTATTTCATCTAAAGCAAAATGATTGAACTAAGATAAGTAAACGCAAAAAGATAATGGGATGATACGATACCGGGGCACCTCCCCAAAGCTTGGTGGAAGCCAAGGGGAGTGCCCATACTTGATACTCAGTTCTCCTTTGGTGGTGAAGAAGATGGTGGCGGTGATGAAGAAGAGGCCTTGTCCTCAGATTTCCATGGCAGTGGTCCACCATCATAAGAGGAAGAGTGGGTCTCACGGGTCCTGCAACTAGCAGCCAAACTCATACCTTCAAACCTCGCCTCATATTCAAAGACTTGGTTCTAGAGGTCATAGATCTGGCTTTGGAAGAAGTTGATTTGCTCGTTGAAGGTGAAGATGATGTCCTTCATGGGCTTCCATCCACCTTGAGATCACGGGAGAGGTCCGTGATCATGAGGTGATTAGTATGGAGTCCACGCTCCATAATCCCCTTGCACGGAAGACATCTTGCTCCATAGCTTCAAGCCTAGCCTCCACGGTTCCCGTCCCCTTGGGGCAGGGCACATCGCGAAGGTGGAGCACCCCCTCATGCATCTCAATGACCTGAGGGTTCTGCACCTCCTCCCACAAATATGGGTTGATGAATTTCTTGAATAACTTGTTCTTGGAGGAGCTTGAAGCAGCCATGGTAGATCGGATCTGACAGAAAACAACAAGGGAAAAAGAGAACAGAGGATTTCTTCACGATACGGTGGTTAACAGGTTCGGGAAGTATATATAGAATTTTTTTCTTGGGGGACAAGTACATGGAAGAAAACGAGTCTGAAGGTGTTCTGTGGGCACAACCACTGGAGCACCAGTAAGCTGGCGCGCATACGGTGTCTTGTGCTCACCAGGTGACGCTTCCTTGTAGTTTCTTTATTTCCAAAATTCTAAAATATTTCAAAACTGATAAAAAATATTTTTGCAAATTTTTCGGAGTCCGTTTACTTACCGTATCACGTACCTCCTTATTTTCAAGATTCTGCAGTGTTCCGGAAGGACTCTTTTATGTGTTCTTCCGGTGTCAAAGTTTGGATAATATTACTTTCAACATTAATAGGCGTACCTGAGATATAATGCTTTATTCGTTTCCCATTGATAACCTTCGGGTTAGTACCTTCAGAATTATTTATTTTGATGGCACCAGACCGGTAAACCTCCTCGATGACATATGGGCCTTCCCATTTCGAGAGGAGCTTTCCTGCAAAAAATCTAAAACGAGAGTTGTACAAAAGAACATATTCTCTGACTTTAAACTCACACTTTTGGATTCTTTTGTCATGCCATCTTTTAACTTTCTCTTTGAATAACTTTGCATTTTTCATATGCTTGGGTTCTCCATTGAGATAATTAATATCAAATAACCTATTTTCACCAGCAAGTTTGAAATCATAGTTGAGCTCTTTGACTGCCTAATATGCTTTATGTTCTAACTCAAGAGGCAAATGACAATCTTTTCCATAAACCATTTTATAAGGAGACATACCCATAGGATTTTTATATGTTGTTCTATAAGCCCAAAGTGCATCATCTAATTTCTTAGACCAATTCTTCCTGGACCTATTAACAGTCTATTGCAAAATTAATTTTATTTCTCTATTGCTAAGTTCAGCTTGAGCACTAGACTGAGGATGATAAGCTGATGCAATTCTATGGTTAACATCATACTTGGCAAGCATTTTACGGAAGGCACCATGAATAAAGTGTGAACCACCATCAGTCAGTAAATATCTAGGGACTCCAAACCTTGGGAAAATAACTTCCTTAAGCATTTTAAGAGAGGTGTTGTGATCAGCACTACTGGTTGGAATAGCTTCTACCCATTTAGTAACATAATCAACAACAACCAAAATATGTGTATACCCATTAGAGGAAGGAAAAGGTCCCATGTAATCAAATCCCCAAACATCAAATGGTTCAACAGCAAGTGAATAATTCATAGGCATTTCTTGAAGCTTACCGATATTACCTATTCTTTGACATTCATCACAAGATGAGACGTACTTACATGCATCCTTGAAGAGAGCAGGCCAATCAAATCAAGACTGCAATACCTTATGAGCAGTTCTATCTCTAGCATGATGCCCTCCATAAGCCTCAGGTACACAACATCTAATATTACCATCTACTCCTTCTTTACAAGGATGTGGGTCATCCCAAAAGTAATGTCTTAAATCATAGAAGATTTTTTTTCTTTTGTTGGTATGTAAAGCTAGGTGGAAAATATTTAGCAACAATGTAATTAGCATAGTCAGCATACCAAGGAGTACTATTAGCAACATTTATTGCAGCTAACTGCTCATCTGGAAATCTATCATCAATAGGTAGTGGGTCATCAAGCACATTTTCAAGCCTAGACAAGTTATCAGCTATGGGGTTCTCAGCTCCTTTTCTATCAATGATACGTAAATCAAATTCTTGTAACAAGAGAACCCAACGAATAAGTCTAGGTTTAGCATCTTTCTTTTCCATAAGATATTTAATAGCAGCATGGTCTATGTGAACAGTTACTTTGGAATCAACAATATAAGGACTAAATTTATCACAAGCAAACACCACTGCTAAGAATTCTTTTTCAGTAGTAGCATAATTTCTCTGAGCATTGTCTAGAGTTTTACTATCATAATGAATAACATTCAATTTCTTATCAACTCTTTGTCCTAGAACAACACCAACAACATAATCACTAGCATCACACATAATTTCAAAAGGCAAGTTCCAATCCGGTGGTTGAATAATAAGTGCAGTTATTAAGGCTTTCTTGAGTGTTTGAAAGGCTTCAAGACAATCGTCATAAAAAACAAAAGGAATATCCTTTTGCAACAGATTAGTAAGAGGCCTAGAAATTTTAGAGAAGTCTTTGATAAATCTCCTCTAGAAACCAGCATGACCTAGGAAACTACGAATACCTTTGATGTCCTTATATAGGACATGGCATCACCCAAGACAATGCCTTCATTAAACATAAAGTGGCACTTCTCCCAATTCAAGACAAGATTTGTTTGTTCACATCTCTGCAAAACTCGGTCAAGATTGCTTAAACAATCATCAAAAGACTTCCCATAAACAAAGAAGTCATCAATGAAAACCTCAACAATATTTTCACAAAAGTCAGAGAATATAGCAGTCACAAAAGTCAGAGAATAGTGCATTACATAAACCGAAAGGCATACGTATATAAGCATATGTTCCGAAAGGACAATTAAAAGTGGTCTTTTCTTGATCAGATTGAGAAACAGTTATTTGTGAAAAGCTAGAATATCCATCAAGGAAGCAAAAGTGTGTGTGCTTAGATAATCTTTCAAGCATTTGATCAATAAAAGGCAAAGGGTAATGATCTTTTCTAGTTGCTTTATTTAATTTTATAAAATCAATTACCATTCTATAGCCTGTAACAATTCTTGGTGGAATAAGTTCATTCTTATCATTAGGAACAACAGTAATACCTCCTTTCTTAGGGACACAATGAACAGGACTTACCCATCTACTACTATCAGCTATAGGATAGATTATACCCGCTTCCAAAAGTTTTAGTATTTCCGTTCTTGCCACTTCTTTCATCTTTGGATTTAACCGACGTTGGCGATCAACAACGGGTTTAGTACCAGGTTCCAAATTAATTTTGTGCTGACATAGAGTGGGACTAATGCCCTTTAAATCATCAAGAGTATATCCAATAGCAGCCCGGTGCTTCCTTAGAACTTTCAATAATCTTTCTTCTTCATGTTCTGAAAGGTTTGCACTGATAATAACATGATATATCTTCTTTTCGTCCAGATAAGCATATTTCAAAGTGTCTGGCAATTGTTTTAATTCAAACACAGGATCACCATTAGGTGGAGGATGACCTCCTAGAGTTTCAATAGGCGAATTGTGTTTAAGCATAGGACGTTGTTCAAAGAAAATCTTATCTATTTCATTTCTTTCATGCATATGTAAATCATTTTCATGGTCTAGCAAATACTGCTCTAAAGGATCAGTAGGTGGTACTGCAATAGAAGCAAGACCAATTAATTCATCCTTACTAGGCAATTCTTTTTCATGAAGATTCCTACTAAACTTGGAAAAATTAAACTCATGAGACTCATCACCAAAGCTAACACTGACAGTTTGTTTCTTACAATCTATCTTAGCATTAACTGTGTTCAAGAAAGGTCTACCAAAGATAATGGGACATAAGTCATCTTGTGGGGAACCAAGAACAAGAAAATCAGTAGGGTATTTTATTTTCCCACACAAGACTTCAACATCTCTAACAATCCCAATTGGTGATATGGTGTCTCTATTAGCAAGTTTAATAGTAACATCTATTTCTTCTATCTCAGCAGGTGCTATGTCTTTCATAATTTCTTGATATAAAGTGTAAGGAATAGCACTCACACTAGCACCCATGTCACATAAACCATGATAACAGTGATCTCCTATTTTAACTGAAATAACATGCATGCCAACAATAGGTCTATGCTTATCTTTTCTATCAGGTTTAGCAATTCTAGCAGCTTCTTCTCAGAAGTAAATAACATGCCCATCAATATCTTCTTCCAAAAGATCTTTAACCATAGCTATGCTAGGTTCTACTTTAATTTGTTCATCAAGTTTAGGTGTTCTAATATAGATTTTGTTAACCATAGTTGAAACTTTAGCATGTTCCTTTATCCTAACAGGGAAAGGTGGTTTCTCAATATAAGCAGAAGGAACAACTGGATCAACATTATAAAGTATAGTTTCTTCTTTAAATGGTACCGGCTCTTTAATTTCTTCTTTAATAGGTGGGTGATATTTAAACCACTTCTCTTTAGGCAGTTCAACATGAGTAGCAAATGATTCACAAAAGGAGGCTACTATCTCATAGTCAAGTCCATATTTAGTGCTAAACTTTTGAAAAGCATTGGTATTCATAAAAGATTTAGCACAATCATACTTAAGTTTAATACCTGAATCTTTAGCTTCGCCGAGTTCCCAATCTTCAGAGTTGTGTTTAATTCTTTCCAAAAAATCCCATCATAATTCAATAGTCTTCTTCATAAAAGAACCAGCACAAGAAGTATCAAGCATGGTTTGATCATTACGAGAAAGCCAAGCATAAAAATTCTGGATAATAATTTCTCTTGAGAGCTCATGATTGGGGCATGAATATAACATTGACTTAAGCCTCCCCCAAGCTAGAGCGATACTTTCTCCTTCACGAGGCCAAAAATTATATATATAATTCCGATCACGATGAATTAGATGCATAGGATAATTATTTTGGTGGAACTCCAATTTCAACCGATTCCAATTCCATGATAAAATATCATCGCATAGCCTATACCATGCCAATGATTTTCCCTTCAAATATAAAGGCAAAACCTTTTTCATCACCTCATCTCTGGGTAAACCTGCAAGCTTAAACAATCCACAAATTTGTTCCACATATATCAAGTGCATATCAGGATGTTCAGTTCCATCTCCTGCCTAAGGATTAGCTAGCAGTTGTTCTGTCATACCCGAAGGAATTTCATATTCAATATTTTCAGTAGGTGCAGTAGGTTGAGGGGTAACTAATTGTCGTTCTAGACGAGGTGAAGATACCCCGAACAAACCTGTCAAAGGATTGTTTTCCATAGAAACAAGTGACAATAAATTTCAGCACACTATATAAATATTTCCTTACCAAAGGCGCTTCACTCCCTGGCAACGGTGCCAGAAAATAGCCTTGATGACCCACAAGTATAGGGGATCAATTGTAGCTCTTTTCTCTAAGTAAGAGTGTCGAACCCAACGAGGAGCAGAAGGAAATGACAAGTAGCTTTTAGTAAGGTAATGTCTGCAGGTGCTGAAATTGTAAGTAGCGGGTAGTTTGATAGCAAGATAATTTGTAACGAGCAAGTAACGATAATGGTAACAAGAATGCAGCAAGGTAGCCCAATCCTTTTGAGGCAAAGGACAGGCCAAAACGGTATCTTATGATAAACAAAGCGTTCTTGAAGGTACACAGGAATTTCGTCTAGTCACTTTCATCATGTTGGTTTGATTTGTGTTCGCTACTTTGATAATTTGATATGTGGGTGGACTGGTGCTTTGGTGATGTTCTTACTTGAACAAACCTCCTACTTATGATTAACCCTCCCACAAGCATCCGCAACTACGAGAAAAGTATTAAGAATAAATTCTAACCGTAGCATTAAACTTATGGATCCAATCGGTCCCTTACGGAATAGCGCATAAACTGGGGTTTAATTTTCTGTCACTCTCGCAACCTATCATCTAATTGCTACTCCACAATGCATTCCCTTAGGCCCAAATATGTGTTGGGGAACGTAGTAATTTCAAAATTTTCCTACGCACACACAAGATCATGGTGATGCATCGCAACAAGAGGGGAGAGTGCTGTCCACGTACCCTCGTAGTACAAAAGCGGAAGCGTTAGAACACCGCGGTTGATGTAGTCGTACGTCTTCACGATCCGACCGATCCAAGTACCAAACGCACGGCACCTCCGAGTTCAGCACACGTTCAACTCGATGACGTCCCACGAACTCCGATCCTGCAGAGCTTCGAGGGGGAGTTCCGTCAGCACGACGGGCGTGATGACGGTGATGATTTTGCGACCGACGCAGGGCTTCACCTAAGCACCGCTACAATATTACCGAGGTGGATTATGGTGGAGGGGGTCACCGCACACGGCTAAGAGATCAATGATCAATTGTTGTATCTCCAAGGGGTGCCTTGCTACCTCTTGAGCACTGCGTTGGATTTCCTTGAAGAGGAAAGGATGATGCAGCAAAGTAACGTAAGTATTTCCCTCAGTTTTTGAGAACCAATGTATCAATCCAGTAGGAGGCTACGCACAAGTCCCTCGTACCTGCACAAAAAAAATAACTCCTCGTAACCAACGCGATAAGGGGTTGTCAATCCCTTCACGGTCACTTACGAGAGCGAGATCTGATAGATATGATAGGATAATATTTTTGGTATTTTTGTGATAAAGATGCAAAGTAAAAGACAAAGGAAATAACTAAGTGTTGGAAGATTAATATGATGAAGATAGACCCGGGGGCCATAGATTTCACTAGGGGCTTCTCTCAAGAGCATAAGTATTTTACAGTGGGTGAACGAATTACTATTGAGCAATTGACAAAATTGAGCATAGTTATGAGAATATCTAGGTATGATCATGTATATAGGCATCATGTCCGAGACAAGTTGACCGACTCCTGCCTGCATCTACTACTATTACTCCACTCATCGACCGCTATCCAGCATGCATCTAGAGTATTAAGTTCATGAAAACAGAGTAACGCCTTAAGCAAGATGACATGATGTAGAGGGATAAATTCATGCAATATGATAAAAACCCCATCTTGTTATCCTCGATGGCAACAATACAATACGTGCCTTGCTACCCCTGTCATCACGGGAAAGGACACCGCAAGATTGAACCCAAAGCTAAGCACTTCTCCCATTGCAAGAAAAACCAATCTAGTAGGCCAAACCAAACTGATAATTCGAAGAGACTTGCAAAGATAACCAATCATACATAAAAGAATTCAGAGAAGATTCAAATATTGTTCATAGATAATCTTGATCATAAACCCACAATTCATCGGTCTCAACAAACACACCGCAAAAAGAAGATTACATCGAATAGATCTCCACGAGAGAGGGGGAGAACATTGTATTGAGATCCAAAAAGAGAGAAGAAGCCATCTAGCTACTAACTATGGACCCAAAGGTCTGAGGTAAACTAATCACACTTCATGGGAGAGGCTATGGTGTTGATGCAGAAGCCCTCCATGATGGATGCCCCCCCCGTGAGCTCCTAACAGGCCCCAAGATGGGATCTCGTGGGTACAGAAGGTTGCGGAGGTGGAATTAGGTTTTTGGCTCCGTATCTGATCGTTTGGGGTTACGTAGGTATATATAGGAGGAAGGAGTACGTCGATGGAGCAACAGGGGGCCCACGAAGGTGGAGGGCGCGCCCTGGGGGGGCGCCCCCCTACCTCGTGGCCTCCTCCTTTCTTTCTTGACGTAGGGTTCAAGTCTCCTGGATCATAATCTTCCTAAAAATCACGTTCCCGAAGGTTTCATTCCGTTTGGACTCCGTTTGGTATTCCTTTTCTGCGAAACTCTGAAATAGGCATAAAAACAGCAATTCTGGGCTGGGCCTCCGGTTAATAGGTTAGTCCAATAAAAGTGGATAATAAAGCCCAATAATGTCCAAAACAGTAGATAATACAGCATGGAGCAATAAAAATTATAGATACGTTGGAGACGTATCATGCCTCCCTCCCCGTATATAAAGGAGTGGAGGGCTGGGAGGGGGGCGGCCTCCTATGGAGCGCCCCATGAGGAGTCCTACTCCCACCGGGAGTAGGACTCCCCCCTTCCAAGTAGGAGTAGGAGAGGAGAAGGAAGGGAGAGAGGAAGAGAAGGAAAGGGGCACGCCGCCCCCCTCCTTGTCCAATTCGGACTAGAGGGGGAGGGGCGCGCGGCTGCCCTGGCCGCCCCTCCTCTTCTCCCACTAGGGCCCAATAGGCCCAAGAAATTCCTCGGGGTTCCAAGAACCCCCTGCATCTCAGATATGTCCGAACCTCCCGAAACACTTCCTGTGTCCAAACATAGTCGTCCAATATATCGATCTTTACGTCTCGGCCATTTCAAGACTCCTCGTCATGTCCGTGATCATATCCGGGACTCCGAACTACCTTCGGTACATCAAAACACAAAAACTTTAAGCGTGCGGACCCTACGGGTTCGAGAACTATGTAGACATGACCGAGACACGTCTCCGGTCAATAACCAATAGAGGAACCTGGTTCTCATATTGGATCCCACATATTCTACGAAGATCTTTATCGGTCAAACCGCATAACAACATACGTTGTTCCCTTTGTCATCGGTATGTTACTTGCCCGAGATTCGATCGTCGGTATCTCAATACCTAGTTCAATCTCGTTACCGGCAAGTCTCTTTACTCGTACTGTAATACATCATCCCGCAACTAACCATTAGTTGCATTGCTTGCAAGGCTTATAGTGATGTGCATTACCGAGAGGGCCCAGAGATACCTCTCCGACAATCAAAGTGACAAATCCTAATCTCGATCTATGCCAACTCAACAAGTACCATCGAGACACCAGAGAGCACCTTTATAATCACCCGCCTATGCTGTGACGTTTGGTAGCACACAAAGTGTTCCTCCGGTATTCGAGAGTTGCATAATCCCATAGTCATAGGAACATGTATAGGTCATGAAGAAAGCAATAGCAATATACTAAACGATCGTATGCTAAGCTAACAGAATGGGTCAAGTCAATCACATCATTCTCTAATGATGTGATCCCGTTAATCAAAGGACAACTCATGTCTATGGGTAGGAAACTTAACCGTATTTGATTCGACGAGCTAGCCAAGTAGAGGCATACTAGTGACACTCTGTTTGTCCATGTATTCACACATGTACTAAGTTTCCGGTTAATACAATTCTAGCATGAATAATAAACATTTATCATGAAATAGGAAATAAATAATAACTTTGTTATTGCCTCTAGGGCATATTTCCTTCAGTCTCCCACTTGCACTAGTGTCAATAATCTAGATTACACAATAGTGATTCTAACACGCATGGAGCCTTGGTGCTGATCATGTTTTGCTCTTCAGAGAGGCTTAGTCAACGGGTCCGCAACATTCACATTCGTATGTATCTAGCAAAACTTCTATGTCTCCCACCCGGACTTGATCGCGGATGGATTGAAGCGTCTCTTGATGTGTTTGGTTCTCTTGTGAAATCTAGATTCCTTTGCCAAGGCAATTGAACTAGTATTGTCACAAAAGATTTTCATTGGACCCGATGCACTAGGTATGACACCTAGATTAGATATGAACTCCTTCATCCAGACTCCTTCATTTGCTGCTTCCGAAGCAGCTATGTACTCCGCTTCACACGTAGATCCCGCCAAAATGCTTTGTTTAGAACTGCTCCAACTGACAGCTCCACCGTTCAATATAAACACGTATCCGGTTTGCGATTTAGAATCATCCGGATCAGTGTCAAAGCTTGCATCGACGTAACCATTTACGACGAGCTCTTTGTCACCTCCATAAACGAGAAACATATCCTTAGTCCTTTTCAGGTATTTCAGGATGTTCTTGACTGTTGTCTAGTGATCCACTCCTGGATTACTTTGGTACCTCCCTGCTAAACTAATAGCAAGGCACACATCAGGTCTGGTACACAACATTGCATACATGATAAAGCCTATGGCTGAAGCATAGGGAACATATTTCATTTTCTTTCTATCTTCTGCAGTGGTCGGGTGTTGAGTCTTACTCAACTTCACACCTTGTAACACAGGTAAGAACTCTTTCTTTGCCTGATCCGTTTTGAACTTTTTCAAAACTTCGTTAAGGTATGTGCTTTGTGAAAGTCCAATTAAGCGTCTTGATCTATATCTATAGATCTTGATGCCTAATACTCCCTCCGTCCCAAAATTCTTGTCTTAGATTTGTCTAGATACGGATGTATCAAGTCACATTTTAGTATTAGATACATCCATATCTAGACAAATCTAAGACAAGAATTTTAGGATGGAGGGAGTATGTAAGAAGCTTCACCGAGGTCTTCCATTGAAAAACTCTTATTCAAGTATCCTTTTACGCTATCCAGAAATTCTATATCATTTCCAATCAACAATATGTCATCCACATATAGTATTAGAAATGCTACAGAGCTCCCACTCACTTTCTTGTAAATACAGGCTTCTCCAAAAGTCTGTATAAAACCATATGCTTTGATCACACTATCAAAGCGTTTATTCCAACTCCGAGAGGCTTGCACCAGTCCATAAATGGATCGCTGGAGCTTGCACACTTTGTTAACACCCTTTGGATCAATAAAACCTTCAGGTTGCATCATATACAACTCTTCTTCAATAAATCCATTTAGGAATGCAGTCTTCACATCCATTTGCCAAATTTCATAATCATAAAATGCGGCAATTGCTAACATGATTCGAACGGACTTAAGCATCGCTACGGGTGAGAAGGTCTGATCATAGTCAACTCCTTGAACTTGTCGAAAACCTTTCGCAACAAGTCGAGCTTTGTAGACAGTAACATTACCATCAGCGTCTGTCTTCTTCTTGAAGATCCATTTATTCTCGATGGCTTGCCGATCATCGGGCAAGTCAACCAAAGTCCATACTTTGTTATCATACATGGATCCCATCTCAGATTTCATGGCCACAAGCCATTTTGCGGAATCTGGGCTCGTCATCGCTTCCTCATAGTTTGTAGGTTCGTCATGATCTAGTAACATGACCTCCAGAACAGGATTACCATACGACTCTGGTGCGGGTCTTACTCTGGTTGACCTACGAGGTTCGCTAGTAACTTGATCTGAAGTTTCATGATCATCATCATAAGCTTCCTCACTAATTGGTGTAGGTGTCATAGGAACCATTTTCTATGATGAACTACTCTCCAATAAGGGAGCAGGTACACTTACCTCATCAAGTTCTACTTTCCTCCCACTCACTTCTTTCGAGAGAAACTCCTTCTCCAGAAAGGATCCATTCTTGGAAACGCAAGTCTTGCCTTCGGATCTGTGATAGAAGGTGTACACAACTGTCTCCTTTGGGTATCCTATGAAGACATATTTCTCCGATTTGGGTTCTAGCTTATCAGGTTGAAGCTTTTTCACATAAGCATCGCCGCCCCAAACTTTAAGAAATGACAACTTTGGTTTCTTGCCAAACCACAGTTCATAAGAAGTCGTCTCAACGGATTTAGATGGTGCCCTATTTAACGTGAATGCAGCTGTCTCTAGAGCATATCCCCAAAACGATAGCGGTAAATCAGTAAGAGACATCATAGATCGCACCATATCCAGTAAAGTACGATTACGACGTTCGGACACGCCATTACGCTGTGGTGTTCCGGGTGGCGTGAGTTGCAAAACTATTCTGCATTGTTTCAAATGAAGACTAAACTCGTAACTCAAATATTCTCCTCCACGATCAGATCGTAGAAACTTAATTTTCTTGTTACAATGATTTTCCACTTCACTCGGAAATTCTTTGAACTTTTCAAATGTTTTAGAATTATGTTTCATCAAGTAGATATACCCATATTTGCTCAAATCATCTGTGAAGGTGAGAAAATAACGATACCCGCCATGAGCCTCAACATTCATTGGACCACATACATCAGTATGTATGATCTCCAACAAATCTGTTGCTCGCTCCATAGTTCCGGAGAACGGCGTTTTAGTCATCTTGCCCATGAGGCATGGTTCGCAAGTACCAAGTGATTCATAATCAAGTGATTCCAAAAGTCCATCAGAATGGAGTTTCTTCATGTGCTTTACACCAATATGACCCAAACGGCAGTGCCACAGATAAGTTGCACTATCATTATCAACTCTGCATCTTTTAGCTTCAATACTATGAATATGTGTATCTCCACTATCGAGATTCAAAAACAGACCACTCTTTAAGGGTGCATGACCATAAAAGATATTACTCATATAAATAGAACAACCATTATTCTCTGATTTAAATGAATAACCCTCTCACATCAAACAAGATCCAGATATAATGTTCATGCTCAACACTGGCACCAAATAACAATTATACAGGTCTAAAACTAATCCCGAAGGTAGATGTAGAGGTAGCGTGCCGACCGCGATCACATCGACTTTGGAACCATTTCCCACGCGGATCGTCACCTCGTCCTTAGCCAATCTTCGCTTAATCCGTAGTCCCTATTTTGAGTTGCAAATATTAGCAATGTAACCAGATCAAATACCTGTGCACACATCATGCGAGAATTAGTAAGGTAGACATCAATAACATGTATATCACATATACCTTTGTTCATCTTGCCATCCTTCTTATCCGCCAAATACTTGGGGCAGTTCCGCTTCCAGTGACCAGTCTGTTTGCAATAGAAGCACTCAGTCTCAGGTTTGGGTCCAGACTTGGGTTTCTTATCTTGAGCAGCAACTTGCTTTCTATTCTTCTTGAAGTTCCCCTTCTTCTTCCCTTTACCCATTTTCTTGAAGTTGGTGGTTTTGTTGACCATCAACAGTTGATGCTCTTTCTTGATTTCTACCTCCGCAGCCTTTAGCATTGCGAAGAGCTCGGGAATCGTCTTATCCATCCCTTGCATGTTATAGTTCATCACGAAGCTCTTGTAGCTTGGTGGCAGTGATTGAAGAATTCTGTCAATGACGCTATCATCCGGAAGATTAACTCCCAGTTGAATCAAGTGATTGTTATACCCGCACATTCTCGAGTATATGCTCACCGATGTAACTATTCTCCTCCATCTTACAGCTGTAGAACTTATTGGAGACTTCATATCTCTCAATCCAGGCATTTGCTTGAAATATGAAATTCAACTCCTGGAACATCTCATATGCTCCATGATGTTCAAAACGTCATTGAAGTCCCGGTTCTAAGCCGTAAAGCATGGCACACTGAACTATCGAGTAGTCATCAGCTTTGCTTTTCCAGACGTTCATAACATCTGGTTCAGCTCCTACAGCAGGTTTGGCACCTAGCGGTGCTTCTAGGATGTAATTCTTCTGTGCAGCAATGAGGATAATCCTCAAGTTACGAACACAGTCCGTGTAATTGCTACCATCATCTTTCAACTTTGCTTTCTCAAGGAATGCATTAAAATTCAACGGAACAAACATCACGGGCCATCTATCTACAACAACATAGACATGCAAAATACTATCAGGTACTAAGTTCCTGATAAATTAAAGTTCAATTAATCATATTACTTAGGAACTCCAACTTAGATAGACATATCTCTAATCATCTAAGTGATCACGTGATCCATATCAATTAAACCATGTCCGATCATCACGTGAGATGGAGTAGTTTTCAATGGTGAACATCACTATGTTGATCATATCTTCTATATGATTCACGCTCGACCTTTCGGTCTCCAGTGTCCCGAGGCCATATCTGCATATGCTAGGCTCGTCAAGTTTAACCCGAGTATTCTGCATGTGCAAAACTGGCTTGCACCCGTTGTATGTGAATGTAGTGCTTATCACACCCGATCATCACGTGGTGTCTCGCACGATTTAACTTTCATAACGGTGCATACTCAGGGAGAACACTTGTACCTTGAAATTTAGTGAGAGATCATCTTATAGTGCTACCGTCGATCTAAGAAAAATAAGATGCATAAAGGATAAACATCACATGCAATCAATATAAGTGATATGATATGGCCATCATCATCTTGTGCCTTTGATCTCCATCTCCAAAGCACTGTCATGACCACCATTGTGACCGGCCCGACACCTTGATCTCCATTGTAGCATCGTCGTCGTCTCGCCAACTATTGCTTCTACGACTATCGCTACCGCTTAGTGATGAAGTAAAGCAATTACATGGCGATTGCATTTCATACAATAAAGCGACAACCATATGGCTCCTGCCAGTTGCCGATAACTCTATTACAAAACATGATCATCTCATACAATAAAATTTAGCATCAAGTCTTGACCATATCACATCACAACATGCCCTGCAAAAACAAGTTAGACGTCCTCTACTTTGTCGTTGCAAGTTTTACGTGGCTGCTACGCGCTGAGCAAGAACCGTTCTTACCTACGCATCAAAACCACAATGATAGTTTGTCAAGTTAGCGCTGTTTTAACCTTCACAAGGACCGGGAGTAGCCACACTCGGTTCAACTAAAGTTGGAGAAACTGACACCTGCCAGCCTCCTGTGTGCGAAGCATGTCGGCAGAACCAGTCTCGCATAAGCGTACGCGTAATGTCGGTCTGGGCCGCTTCATCCAACAATACCGCCGAACCAAAGTGTGACATGCTGGTAAGAAGTATGACTTGTATCGCCCACAACTCACTTGTGTTCTACTCGTGTGTATAACATCTACGCATAAACCTGGCTCAGATGCCACTGTTGGGGAACGTAGTAATTTCAAAATTTTCTTACACACATGCAAGATCATGGTGATGCATAGCAACGAGAGGGGAGAGTGTTGTCCATGTAACCTCGTAGATCGAAAGCGGAAGCGTTAGAACAACGCGGTTGATGTAGTCGTACGTCTTCACGATCCGACCGATCCAAGTACCGAACGCACGGCACCTCCGAGTTCAGCACACGTTCAACTCGATGACGTCCCACGAACTCCGATCCAGTAGAGCTTCAAGGGAGAGTTCCGTTAGCACGGCAGCGTGATGACGGTGATGATGTTGCTACCGACGCAGGGCTTCGCCTAAGCACCGCTACGATATTACCGAGGTGGATTATGGTGGAGGGGCACCGCACACGGCTAAGAGATCAATGATCAATTGTTGTATCTCCAAGGGGTGCCTCCCTCCCCGTATATAAAGGAGTGGAGGAGGGGGAGGGGGCTGGCCTCCTATGGCGCGCCCCATGCGGAGTCCTACTCCCACCGAGAGTAGGACTCCCCCCTTCCAAGTAGGAGTAGGAGAGGAGAAGGAAGGGAGAGAGGAAGAGAAGGAAAGGGGGCGCCGCCCCCCTCCTTGTCCAATTCGGACTAGAGGGGGAGGGGTGCGCGGTTGCCCTGGCCGCCCCTCCTCTTTTCGCACTAGGGCCCAATAGGCCCAATAAACTCCCCGGGGGGTTCCGGTAACCCACCGGTACTCCGGTATATGTCCGAAACCTCCCGAAACACTTCCGGTGACCGAACATAGTCGTCCAGTATATTGATCTTTACGTCTCGACCATTTCGAGACTCCTCGTCATGTCCGTGATCATATCCGGGACTCCTAACTACCTTCGGTACATCAAAACACAAACACTCATAATACCGATCGTCACCGAACTTTAAGCGTGCGGACCCTACGTGTTCGAGAACTATGTAGACATGACCAAGACACGCCTCCGGTCAATAACCAATAGCGGAACCTGAATGCTCATATTGGCTCCCACATATTCTACGAAGATCTTTATCGGTCAAACCCCATAACAACATACATTGTTCCCTTTGTCATCGGTATGTTACTTGCCCGAGAGTCGATCGTCGGTATCTCAATACCTAGTTCAATCTCGTTACCGACAAGTCTCTTTACTCGTACTGTAATACATCATCCGGCAACTAGCTCATTAGTTGCATTGCTTGCAAGGCTTATAGTGATGTGCATTTCCGAGAGGGCCCAGAGATACCTCTCCGACAACCGGAGTGACAAATCCTAATCTTGATCTATGCCAACTCAACAAGTACCATCGGAGACACCAGTAGAGCACCTTTATAATCATCCAGTTACGTTGTGACATTTGGTAGCACACAAAGTGTTCCTCCGGTATTCGGGAGTTGCATAATCTCATAGTCATATGAACATGTATAGGTCATGAAGAAAGCAATAGCAATATACTAAACGATCGTATGCTAAGCTAACGGAATGGGTCAAGTCAATCACATCATTCTCTAATGATGTGATCCCGTTAATCAAATGATAACTCATGTCTATGGCTAGGAAACTTAACCATCTTTGATTCAACGAGCTAGCCAAGTAGAGGCATACTAGTGACACTCTGTTCGTCTATGTATTCACACATGTACTAAGTTTCCGGTTAATACAATTCTAGCATGAATAATAAACATTTATCATGAAATAAGGAAATAAATAATAACTTTATTGTTGCCTCTAGGGCATATTTCCTTCAATATGGTGAAGTGTCATGTAGTTGACGTTCACATGACACCACTAAGGGAATAACAACATACATACTATCAAAATATCAAACACATATCAAGTTCACATGATTAATTGCAACATAATTTCTCCCGTGACCTCAAGAACATATCAAAGAGAGAAGGGACAATGTTACTATCCTTTTTTCCACACTTGTGCTTCAAAGTAGCACCATGATCTTCATGATAGAGAGTCTCCTATGATATCACTTTCATATACTAGTGGGAAATTTTCATTATAGAACTTGGCTTGTATATTCCAACGATGGGCTTCCTCAAATGCCCTAGGTCTTCATGAGCAAGCAAGTTGGATGCACACCCACTTAGTTTTCTTTTTGAGATTTCATACACTTATAGCACTAGTGCATCTGTTGCATGGCAACCCCTACTCACCCACATTAATATCTATTAATGGGCATCTCCATAGCCCGTTGATACGCTTAGTTGATGTGAGACTATCTCCCTTCTTTGTCTTCTGCACAACCACCGTCTATTCCACCTATAGTGCTATGTCCATGGCACACACTCATGTATTGCGTGAAAGTTGAAAAGGTTTGAGAACGTCAAAAGTATGAAACAATTGCTTGGCTTGTCATCGGGGTTGTGCATGATTTAAATGTTTTGTGTGATGAAGATGGAGCATAGCCAGACTATATGATTTTGTAGGGAGAAGCTATCTTTGGCCATGTTATTTTGAGAACACATAATTATTTTGTTAGTATGCTTGAAGTATTATTGTTTTTATGTCAATATTAAACTTTTGTTTCAAATCTTAGGTATCTGAACATTCAGGCCACAATAAAGAGAATTACATGAATAAATACGTTAGGTAGCATTCCACATCAAAAATTCTGTTTTTATCATTTACCTACTCGAGGACGAGCAGGAATTAAGCTTGGGGATGCTTGATACGTCTCCGACGTATCTATAATTTTTATTTGTTCCATGCTATTATATTATCTGTTTTGGATGTTTTATATGCATTGATATGCTATTTTATATGATTTTTGGGAATAACCTATTAACCTAGAGCCCTGTGCAAGTTTGTGTTTTTCCTTGTTTTAGAGTTTCGAAGAAAAGGAATACCAAACGGAGTCCATACGGAATAAAACTTTCACCATGATTTTTCTTGGACCAGAAGACCCCCAAGAGACTTGGAGTACAAGTCAGAGGAGCCGCGAGGAGGTCATAAGGGTGGAGGGTGCGCCCCCAACCTTGTGGGCCCCTCGAGAGTCCCCTGACCTAGATCTTCCTCCTATATATACTCTTATACCCTAAAAACATCCAGGGCAGCACCGAAACCACTTTTCCACCGACGCAACCTTCTGTACCCGTGAGATCCCATCTTCGGGCCTTTTCCGGCATCCTGCCGGATGGGGAATCGATCACGGAGGGCTTCTATATCAACACCATTACCTCTCCGATGAAGCGTGAGTAGTTTACCACAGACCTGCAGGTCCATAGCTAGTAGCTAGATGGCTTCTTCTCTTTCTTTGATTCTCAATACAAAGTTCTCCTCGATGTTCTTGGAGAACTATTCGATGTAATACTCTTTTTGCGGTGTGTTTGCCGATATCCGATGAATTGTGGATTTATGATCAAGTTTATCTATGAATGTTATTTGAATCTTCTATGAATTCTTATATGCATGATTTGATATCTTTGAAAATCTCTTTGAACTATTGATTTGGTTTGGCCAACAAGATTGGTTTTTCTTGCAATGGGAGAAGTGCTTAGCTTTGGGTTCAATCTTGCGGTGTCCTTTCCCAGTGACAACAGAGGCAACAAAGCATGTATTGTATTGTTGCCATCGAGGATAAAAAGATGGGGTTTTCATCATATTGCTTGAGTTAATTCCTCTACATCATGTCATCTCGCCTAATGCGTTACTCCGTTCTTTATGAACTTAATACTCTAGATGCATGTTGGATAGCGGTCGGTGTGTGGAGTAATAGTAGTAGATGCATAATTGTTTCGGTCTACTTGACACGGACGTGATGCCTATATTCATGATCATTGCCTTAGATATCGTCATAACTTTGCGCTTTTCTATCAATTGCTTGGTAGTAATTTGTTCACCCACCGTAATATTTTCTATCTCGAGAGAAGCCTCTAGTGAAACCTATGGCCCCCGGTTCTATTTTACATCATATTAGTTTCCCGTCAACTTGCCAATTTCTGTTGCCATTCTTTTACTTTGCAATCTTTACTTTCAGTTCCATATATCAAAAATACCAAAAATATTACTTTACCGTTTATCATCTCTATCAGATCTCACATGGCAAATAACTGTGAAGGGATTGACAACCCCTTATCGCGTTGGGTGCAAGGTTGGTGTTTGTTCGTGCAGGTATTCGGTGACTTGAACATAGTCTCCTACTGGATTGATACCTTGGTTCTCAAAAACTAAGGGAAATACTTACTCTACTTTGCTGCATCACCGTTTCCTCTTCAAGGGAAAAACCAACGCAAGCTCAAGAGGTAGCAGTCACTACCGGAAGGTCACATCCTTCATGTCCCTTTTTCTTACTGACCCCGGGCTTTCTCGCTTCGCCCATGCGAGAGGCACAAAGGGATTTTCTTCCTCTCTTTCGGGCTGAAGCTCCGGCCACCTTGATCATATCAGCCAATCCCTTGACCCAAGGTGTCAAAGATGAGGATTCACCAATTGGGATTGGTGGGTGTCTCAACAGGCGGCTAGCCTTTACCAAGGCCTCAGAGGTGGATATTCTCTTTTCCCGAGGACATATAGAGCCTTCCCTTTTGCGAGCACCCATACCCCATAAGGCTGGGTGTTTCCTAAGGTTTTATCCTTCCCTAGCCATGACTTCTTCCTAGTATTGACAAACTTAGTCTTAGCCCCCTGCCTGGTGCCCTAGATGTCGGAGGGCAATCTCCAGACACCGGGGATCAAGGATACCCCATATTTGTTAGTTCGGCCAGGAGCTAAAACACCACCTCAATCAACTCTAGAAGATAGGAAAGGAGAGCATGAACACATAAAAGGTTTATGCAGGTTCAAGCCGCCATCATGGCGTAAAACCCGACATCCCGTTAGTATTCCATATAAGTTGGAAGTACAAGTTCTTGTGTCTACAAAAGAGGTGGCCGGGGTGAGATAAGTGGTGGTCGGGGTACTAGCTAGAGTGCCCAATCACTCCTATCTCTCTATATACCTTCTCTCTTCTAACTATTCTTGATTGTGGAAATGGAGTCGTTGGTGTGTGTAGTGTTGCTTGTCCTCCACTCAACCATGACCCTCCCCTTATATATATCCGGGGGGTACCACACTTGATCTTCTTAATAAATACAATGCAGTGTGCAAGGAAGGTGTCTGGTCCGCATAATCCACTTGCTTCTGTCGATCAGTCAGTAGATAACCTTACATTGTGCCGGGTCAGACACTTGAGTACCTTCCCTGATGTGACACACCGCACCACCCTTCCAGCTCTTTATTCCTTACCGGTGTCCTGTCTTGTCTCGTGCCCTCAGGTTGTAGCGATGATGGCCCTAGACCTAGCCCTGCGTCGGGCTACTCTCGTAGCCTGGTCAGGCATTTAAAGCCTGGTTGGTGGAATGCACGCAAGGCCAGCTCCTCTGACCAATGTGTGTCCTGCGAGCTCAGGGAAGCAGCTCCCGAATGCGCCATGGCTGACGTCATGGCTCCCCACGCAGATCTTCTATGGCAGATCTTCCTTCACCCCGCACCTGTATTTTAATCTCTTTGAGTTCATCTTTTTATCATGACACTGTGTGCTACTTCTTGAGCTTGCGTTGGTTTTTCCCTTGAAGAGGAAAGGGTGATGCAGCAAAGTAGAAATAAGTAATTCCCTTAGTTGAGAACCAAGGTATCAATCCAATAGGAGAAACACACAAGTCACCAATGGTTGTACCTACACAAAAAAACAAATACTTGCACCCAACGCGATAAAGGGGTTGTTAATCCTGTCACGGTTACTTGCAAGGATGAGATCTGATAGAGATAGGTATAAAAGATAAATAAAAGTAAAAAAATAAAAGTAAAGGTAAATAAATTGCAGCAAAGTATTTTTGGGTTTTTTATTTTATAGATCTGAAAATAATATGACAAAAGATAGACCCGGGGCCCATAGTTTTTACTAGAGGCTTCTCTCTTGAAAGAACACATATGGTGGGTAAACATACTACTATTGAGCAATTGATAGAAAAGCGCATAGTTATTATCTAAGGCAATGATCATGAATATAGGCATCACGTATGTAAATAAGTAGACTGACTCCTGCCTGCATCTACTACTATTACTCCACACATTAACCGCTATCCAGCATGCATCTCGTGTATTAAGTTAACAAGAACGAAGTAACACATTAATCAAGATGACATGATGTAGAGGGATAGATCCAATCAATATGAACAAACCCCGCCTTTTTATCCTTAATGGCAACAATACAAATACATGTCATGTCCCTTTCTGTCACTGGGAATAAACACGGCAAGATTGAACCCATTACAAAGCACCTCTCCCATGACAAGAAAAATCAATCTAGATGGCCGAACCAAATCAAAAGATCGGAGAGATATACAAAGCTATATTAATCATGCATAAAAGAGTTCAGAGAAGACTCAAATAATATTCATAGATAATGTGATCATAAATCCATAATTCATCGGCTCTCAACAAACGCACCGCAAAAGAAGATTACATCGAAGAGATCTCCATGAACATCGAGGAGAACATTGTATTGAAGATCAAAGAGAGAGAAGAAGTCATCTAGCTACTAGCTATGGACCCGTAGGTCTGTGGTAAACTACTCACACATCATCGGAAGGGCAACAAGGTTGATGTAGAAGCCCTCCGTGATCGAATCCCCCTCTGGCGGAGTACCGGAACATGTCTCCAGATGGGATCTGACGAGGACAGAAATTTGGGATGGCAGAAAAGTATTTTTGGTGTGCCCTATGGTCTATGGGGAATATTTGCGTATTTATAGAAGAAGAATTAGGGTTAGAGGGGCTACGAGGGGCCCACAAGCTTGGGGGCGCGCCCTACGAGCTTGTGGCCACCTCGTGGCTCCTCTGGCCTCCTCCCGAAGCTTCTAGGGTGTCTTGTGGTCTAAGAAAAACCGTCAAAAAGTTTTGTTCTGTTTGGACCCCGTTTGGTATTGATTTTCTGTAAAGGCAAAAATAATGGGAAAATAGCAACTGGCAGTTGGCACTAGGTTAATAGGTTAGTTCCAAAAAAATAATATAAAATAGCATAATGATGAATGTAAAACATCCAAAATGGATAATGTAATAGCATGGAACAATAAAAAATTATAGATACGTTGGAGACGTATCACTGTGATTTACATTTTAAGATATTACTGACTGGGTTGGTGGCGAAGAGCTGCTCCTCCGCCTGCAATTGATCCGATGGAGTTGGTGGTTGTAGGCGGCGTCGGCCCGCAGCTCCCGGAACTGCTCCTTGTGCTCCTCCCACACCATGTTCATGTATTGGGAATGGGCCTCGCCAATGCTCAAGGTGCAATACACTGGCGAGGGTGGCGCGAAGGAGGAGGGGGGTGGCGCCGGCTCGTTGTCGCTGACTCTGACTCGAGTCAAGCTCGATAGTTCGGGCGGCCGCGCTATGGGCGGCAAGGTGGTTCGCCCGGCAGGAAGCACACCCGGCAGGCCAATGGGGATCCGTCCCCAAGACGCCGCCTTGGGTTTACGCGCCGGCGGGCCTACCCAGTAACGTAGGGAGGACATGCAAAGGGAAATCGAATAGGAAAATAATATGTATTATACTGAAAGTGCTGGAGAGTTATATTACATCAAATTGTTGCTGCGGTTCTAACTAGAGATAGCGATTGTCTTGGTTGTGAACCTACAGCGGCGATAAAGAACGGGATGCGTAATCCCGGCGCTGGCCCTCCACCCTCTGGATTTCGCTGACTCGGTTGATGATGGGCTTGATGCGCTCCTTGAGCGGCGCGAGGTCAGTACCCTCAGAGAAGCTCTTCAGCGCGGCGTCGAAGTCGAGGTCGGGGTACCAGTGCGCCACCTTGGTGAGAACCTTGGTCATGGCACCCTGGCAAAGCCTCTGGGACTCGTCGGCCAGTGAGGCCGCCTGGTTGGCGCGGAGCCGCTCCAGAGCACCGACGACCTTCTCAAAGAACATGGTCAAGCTGCAATTGGTGCTCATGCTCAGCTCCGGGACATACCTCATGTCCGTCATCCCCATGATGGCCAGCTACACGGCGGCCTGGTGGCGACGGTGGCGAGGCGATTGAGCCAACAGTTCTCGCCCGCCACGTGATCCGTGAAGTTGAGGCCCTCGTTCGCCCGCAACTGCTTCTCATCCTCCAGTTCCTTGGCCAGGGTCCCCTCTCAGGTTTTGGCCTCCGACAACACCTTCTCGAGATCCTCCAGCTTCAGCTTGAGGTCTTTGATGCAGTTGTTGGCCTCGGAGAGCTCCCCAGCCTTGCCGACGACCACGCCCTGTGCCTCTGTCAGGGCACTGTTAAGCGTGTCCTTCTCCTGGGACAGCTTCAGGGCCTACTCCTTCAGCCCGTCGTGCTCCGCCTCCAACTCCTCCACCTTGCCGGTGTGAACTTGGGCCTGGGCATTGAGTGCCTCTTTGTTCCTCTGCTCCAGCTCACTGGTCCGCTGCAAGACAAGCTTCTCCACCTCTGCATCCTTGCCGCGAAGCATGGCGGCAAGCTTCTCCTCGCGTGCAGCGAGGTCCTCCTCCTGGGAGTTCAGCACGGCCTGGTGCTGGGTCCGGGCGGCTTCGGCGGCCGCGGCCAAGTTCCTCGCCGTCTCTTGAGCTTTCTCAACATCGGCAAGCTTCATGGTGAGCTCCACGACGCGCTTGGCCAGCTTGCCCTGGGCAGCCTTGAGCTCCTTGTGGGCCTCGCCGAACCAGTCCTGCGTCTCGGCAATGCGCTTCTGGAGGTCCACCTCCGCCTTCTCCACCACCGCCGTCCTAGACTTAGCTTTGTCCAGGCGGGCGCGGTGGAGCGCCTGGAGCTTCCGGAAGCTGGCACCCATGGCGTGGAGAAGCCGCTCTTCCTGTGAACCATCACCGCCAACGATCGGCTCGTCGACAACTTCAAGCCCGGCAGCGGCAAGCACTTCGTCGTCGAACACCTCTCCCGCAACGGGTGTCCTGGTGCTCAACGCGCCTGGAAGGTGGACGAACAAGTCGTCCCTCACCCTTAGGTACTTGCCGGAGCCGGAAGCAGCAGAAGAGGAAGGCTGGTCATCAGCCACCTCCTCCTCCTCCTCGGTAGCGGCCCCGCCGGCCTCTTCGGCAGGCCCCTTGCCAACCTCCTCAGCGGCAGCCTTGCCGGCCTCCCCGGCAGCACCCTTGGTGGCTTCCTCGGCGGTGATCTTCTTGTCGTCCGCCTCGGCGGCCTTGGCGACATCCTCGATGATGGTGTCCACGTCCTCTGGTTTCACTGAGGTGGAATCTGGAAGCCGAAGAAGGGGGTGAGGCAAGGCCAGGACCAAGAGCCAGAAAGAAAAAGAAGCAGGGACGAACGGCGAATGACTTACCTGTGCCAGTACCCGGCTGGGAAACGGAAGTCCCCTTCCTGCCAACATTTGGCGTCGAGGCAAAGCCGCCGGCGCCCGAGTTCTCCTCCCCTCCTCCATGTGTGTGGGCTCGGTGCTTGGCGCCCTTGCCGGGGACGCCCCTCGGGGCAACGTGGTCGATGGGGGTGGCGTGTTGGGAGTAGCCCTCTGTGGCTCCTCCTGTTGCTTCTCTCCTCCTGCATTCCTGGTAAGGTCAGCACCAAAGCGTCGTGCCCCTGACACATGTCGACGGGGGAAGAGTGATGAACTTACGCTGGGGGCTATGCCGGGGGCTGCTGTCCGGGCTGCTCAACACCACCAGTGGCACCCCCGAAGTACCGGCTAGGGGTTGGCCACCCGCCGAGACCTTGGCCCTCTTCACTCTCTGGGCCAGCGTCTCCACGTCCCTGCAAAGATGAAGACAAGTCAAGACGAGCAACATAGATTGAGGAGGCAGAGATAACGAAAAGGAACCAGATACTTACTCGTCGTCCGCCTCCTCCTCTACTGTTTTCCTCTTCCTCCTCGGGCTGAGGAATCCATAATCAAAAGTAACCTCTGTATCAACATCCGCCGGAGGAGGAGGAGGTGGTGTCTGGACATGCGCGGACGAAGAAGGAGCGACTGTCTTCTTCTTCACCGTGGCCTTCGCCGGCTTCTTTGCCGTCGCGGCCCTCGTGTGGCGCCCGGACCCCTCCAAGGTCAGCTGTGGCCGCGCAGCCCTACCGGGCTGGACCGGGTCACCGGAACTGGCCCGCCGCAGGACTCGCCCTCTCCCCATAGCCGGCGTCGGGCCTGCGGTGTCGGCCTCCTCCTCCGACGACTCGCCGGTCACATCTTCAACCAGAGGAGCCTCGGCGCCGGCGCTGCTGGCTCCCCCACCGGCCGCCGCCCACCGGGCGAGCTACTCCTCCTCCGCGGCCGTCACGGCCTTGTCCTCCACACCGCCGGCGCTGCCGGCCTCCCTGGCAAGTTGTGCCTCCCTCGCCCTGGTGGCGATGTAGTCCAGCTCCGCCAGGGTGGTGTCCTGGACAAGCAGCCGCTCGGCGTCGGCATTGACATACCCATCGTGCAGAGTGTCAAAGAACTACTGCACCTCGGCGTCCTTCGGATCCTTCCAGCTCGGGTCGGGGCCATGCGCATTGCAGTCCAGCATCATGGCAATGATATCGGACCGACGCGAGTTATTGCACAACGGGACCACCCCCGTCGGCAGCTTGAACAGAGGCCCCTTGAGGACCTTGCCGGCCTTCGCGGCGGCCCTCACGACCTTGCCGATCCGCTCGACCTCGCCGTCGCGGCCCACGTCAAGCTGGAAGAGCCGCTGGCAGAAATGGGCGTGCCCCATCACTGTGAAATTGTGGTCGAGGCCGGGACGAAGCCGCATGATGTCGGCGGGGTCCGTGAAGAACCAGGTTGGCCTCCCCTTGTTATGCAGTGGAGCGATCCGGCGGCGGATGAAGTCCGCCCTGATCATCTCAAGGGTGAGGCCGGCCTCGATGAGCCGGAGGATCCTGGTGGTGGCGACCGTGAGCTTCTCGTCGTCAGCATCGACGTTGCTCCAATTACTTCTACGGACCGGCGGCGCCCGGCGAACTTCGCAGAATGCCGGCGGGTCCTTCTCCTCGATCCAGCACCACCGGCCCCGCCATTCTTCCAACCTCTCCTTCATGGCGCCCTCCGGATACGCCCCCTTGGATCTTGAGACCCAGGCAATGCAACCGGAGATGGCGCCCCCTGGTTGGATCCGAGGGGAGAAGCAATGACGGAAGAGCGCCGTGTTGGGTTGCACCCCGGCGAAACCCTCGCAGAGATGCGCGAAAAGGGCCATCCACGCCACCGCATTCGGAGTAAAATCCAGGAGGCGGAAGCCAAAGGTATGCATGACGTCGCTGAAGAAATCAGAGAAGGGAGGACAGAGCCCGCAGGAAAAATAATCGACAAAGAAGGGGTACCAATTTGGGGCAGCCTCAGCACAGTCGGCGGGGATGACGCGCATGGCTGGATGCCCCGAATCCCCCCTCCCATCTTCACTCCCCACAGGGGCCTGAAGGAGTCCCGAAGCTCGAACACATCACTGTCGAGGGGAAGAAGGCGAACTGCGTCCGCTGCACCGCCAGCGCACTCTTCGGCGGCTCCGCGGCTCCGGCGTCCTTGGCCACTCCCTTGCCCTTGGTGGATTTTGGCGCCATGGCGGCTGGGGGAGGAGGGAGGGATAGAGGGCGGCGGAAGCGCAACGGCGGCGAACAGGAACGAAGCTTGGAGAAGAAGAGGAAGGCAAGCGGAGGTTTCCGAGATTGGGGTTGCACGAAGGGTAAAAGGAACAGTGCGCCCGCAGTTATCCCTTTTTATGGGGAAGCCGCGGGGCACGCTACACATCTACTGCGATGTGACGCATGCGTGTGGAAACCGCCCCACGCATGCCGCCAACGTCACGCACACCCCTCAACGCCGCGTCGCGCGCGCGGGTCGTGGGCAGTGCACAACGCGAAAAGTCTTACCACGGTAAAAACTGCCCCGCCTGCCCGCGCACCGTTTTGGGCCTAGCCCAACAACGTGTCGCGCTTATGTGTGGCCAAGGGCTGGGGGCTCCTGTCGATGTACAAAAAGAGGGGTGCATTTTTGTACCCCTATACCTGTGCACGGGCAGTCGGAGTTGCGCCTACGGTCACGCCAAGAAGAACAGGGGAGGTGAGCCAAGGTAAGACCAGAGCCCAAGATAATAAGAGCAACGCCAAGGTCAAGACCACAAAGAGTAGAGGGACGAAGTAGGTTCCCCTGGCGAGACCATTGCCGGGGCAGCCTCAGCAGCCCCGGCAAGACCCTTGCCGGGGTAGCTCGCCCCACACCAATAGAGCGAGCCATTCTTGAGCCCACGATCCCCAACGCCATCATCCACATGGGGCCAGGGCTCGGGAAGGCACCTCTGTGGTGGCATGCAAATCTTTGTGAAGACATATTCAAGATCAGAGGAGGATTAGATGACGAGATCCTCGGCAAGATCCTTGCTGAGGGAGGCCACAAGACCCCCGGCAAGGCCCTTGCCGGGGACGGCAGCGCGCCACGGCAAGACCCTTGCCGGACCACATGGCAAGACCCTTGCCGGACCACCCGGCAAGACCCTTGCCGGGCCACCCGGCAAGACCCTCACCAAGGACGCCAGCAGGGCCACCGCCAGGCCCACACCGACCTGGCTTCCACCGTCGTTCAAATGCAGCTGCCAGCCGAACCAGCTGCATGGGCACCTGCGTGGCAACATCCAGCTCCGAGGCCAACTCATCGAGCGCCTGCGTGGCGGCATGCAGATCTTCGTGAAGGCTCCACCACCGCACCACCTCAGCTGCCTGCTGATAATCCCCAAGTGCAGGGAATCATCATAGCAATTTCCAAATGTGGAAGTGATAAGTATGGAGTGTCGAACCCACAAGGAGCTAAAGGTAAGATCAATATTCTCTTAGGACCTATCTGCCACTGATACGACTCTAAGTACACCGAATGTTTGCTTCCAACTAGAAACGAGAAATAAAACTACGTTGTGGGTATGAAGAAGATAACTTTGTATGATATCGGAGAGCTAAAATATAAAAGTAGGTGCTATTATCATAAAGTTAGAATATATTACTAAATATTATAAATAGCGAGTGTGGAATAATGGTGGATCGCTGTGGGGAATTGTCCTAGGCAATTGTTAACAAGACCGGCAATCGCTATTGCAGTTTCATATGAGGGAGAGGCATAAGCAAACATACTTTCTCTAATTGGATCATATGCACTTATTATTGTAACTCTAGTAAGCATCCGCAACTACTAAAGATCATTAAGGTAAAACCCAACCATATCATTAGAGCATCAAGTCCTCTTTATTCCCATACACAACAATCCCTCTTACTCGGGTTTGTGTTTCAGTCACTCACCAACCCACTATAAGCGAATCATGAACGTATTGCAACACCCTACAGCGGGAGTCCCTCACGCTTGCGTGACACGGAGGGCACCATAGGACAGCACCAAAATAAAACATACAACTCATACCAATCTAGATCATCAATCAACCCAAAGACAAAAGATATCTACTCAAAACATCATAGGATGGCAACACATCATTGGATCATAATATGTGGCATAAAGCACCATGTTCAAGTAGGGATTACAGCGGGGTGCAGGAGAGTGGACCGCGTAAAAGAGATGAAGATTGTGATGATGATGGTGATGTTGATGAAGACGATCACCGTGGCGATGATTCCCCTCCCGATGGCACTCCGGCGCCACCGAAAGAGAGGAGGAGAGGTTCTCCCCCTTGTGCTTCCTCCTCCATGGCCTCCACCTTCTGGTCCTTGGCCTTCATGGTGATGGCCCCTCCGGGATACTCCTCCATGGCCACCGATGATGATGGCCCCCTCCGGCAGGATGCCGGAGAGGGCCTAGATTGACTTCTTGTGGCTACAGAGGCTTGCGGCGGCGGAACTTCCGATCTAGGTTTCTTTCTGGAAGTTTGGGTATATATAGAAGATTTTTGCGTTGATTTCACGTCAGGGGGGTCTCCGGGCTCTTCTGGTCTAAAAATGATCTCCATCAAGTGGCACGTCAATTAGACTCCGTTTAGTTTTGCTTTTCTGCGATACTCTAAAACAAGGAGAAAACAGAAACTGGCATTGGGCTCTAGGTTAATAGGTTAGTCCCAAAAATCATATAAAAAATCATATAAATGCATGTAAAACATCCTAGAAGGATAGTATGATAGCATGAATACTTCATAAATTATAGATACGTTGGAGACATATCAGCATCCCCAAGCTTAATTCCTGCTCGTCCCCGAGTAGGTAAATGATAAAAGAAATAATTTATGAAGTGTGAATGCTAGCAAGTGCTTAAGTTTGATCAATGATAATTCCAATCACTTTTTCTAGCATCATTACATGTCATAACAGTAGCTCATCTCATAAAAACTTTCATGATCATGTAACAAGGAAATCACACGTTTAAAGTATAGATCATAAACTTTCTTAAAAACTAACAAACAATATTCTCAGACATCAAACAATTGCAATTCATCTTACTTTCAGGAAGAGTCTATGTCAGAGCTTTGATTTAGCAAACTCCACATACTCAACTATCATTCAGTATTTCACAATTGCTAACACTCACGCAATACTTGTGGTTATGGAGTTTTAATCGGACATAGAGAAAGATAGGGGCTTATAGTTTCGCCTCCCAACCTTTTATCTCAAGGGTAATGTCAATAATAATAGCTCATTCTAACTTACATCCAATTAGATATATATATCAGGATCCTTCCAACATCCTGTGCTTGCCAAAGGATAAAATGTAAAAAGGAAAGGTGAAGATCACCAAGACTCTTGCATAAGGTAGAAGATAATAATAAAAGATAGGCCCTTCGCAGAGGGAAGCCGAGGTTGCCATGCACTTTCAGGGTTGGATGCACAAAATCTTAATGCGAAAAAACGTCACTTTATATTGCCACTTGTGATATGAACCTTTATTATGTAGTCCGTCGCTTTTATTTCTTCCACATCACAAGATCGTATAAAGCTTATTTCCTCCACACCAATCAATCATACATATTTAGAGAGCAATTTTTATTGCTTGCACTGATGACAACTTACTTGAAGGATCTTACTCAATCCATAGGTAGATATGGTGGACTCTCATGGCAAAACTGGTTTAAGGGTTTTTGGAAGAACAAGTAGTATTTCTACTTGGTGCTAAGAATTTTGCTAGCATGAGGGGGAAAGGCAAGCTCAACATGTTGGATGATCCATGACAATATACTTTATTTCAGATATAAGAAAACATAACCCATTACGTTATCTTCCTTGTCCAACATCAACTCTTTAGCATGTCATATTTTAATGAGTGCTCCCAATCATAAAAGATGTCCAAGATAGTATATTTATATGTGAAATCCCTCTCCCTTCAATATTCTTGATGAATTGTTCAAGTGACCATTCTACATTTGCTAACTTTCAATAAGTTTACTACCTATACTTATTCTGTGTGAAGTCATTACTCCCCATGGTATAAGCATACAAAACATATATAAATTCAGATTTATGACATTCAATTTATTCAACCATTTACTCATAGGATATACATGAAGGGCATGAGCAAATGACAAACTACTCCAAAAGATATGAGTGAAGAACACTGAGTAGTCAAATAATTAACTAGCCATGGGAGGATTCTTTTTCATTCAATATTTCAGATCCAATGATTTTATTCAAACAGCAAGTAAAACTGAAAATACGCTCCAAGAAAAACACATATCATGTGATGAATAAAAATATAGCTCCGAGTAAGGTATACTGATAGTTTTGAAGATGAAAGAGGGGATGCCTTCCGGGGCATCCCCAAGCTTATGCGCTTGAGTCTTCATTGAATATTACCTTGGGGAGCCTTGGGCATCCCCAAGCTTATGGTATTTCCACTCCTTATTCTCCTCATATCGATATCTCACCCAAAACTTGAAAACTTCAATCACACAAAACTTAACCAAACTTCGTGAGATAGGTTAGTATGATAAAGAGCAAACCATTCACTTTGGTACTGTCAAAGACAAGGTTAATAATTTTTTTCACACAATGCCTACTGTAACATATCATTTCTACAATTTATATTGAGGAATATAAGCCATAGAAACTAGAAAACAAGCGAACTATGCAATGAAAACAGAATCTGTCAGAAACAGAACAGTCTGTAATGATCTGGATATAGACCATACTTCTGCTACTCCAAAAATTATGAAATAAATTGGTGGACGTGAGGAATTTGTCTATTAATCTTCTTCAAAAAGAATCAACTCAAAATCACTCTTCTGTAAAAAGTGACAGCTAATCTCGTGAGCGCAAAGTTTCTGTTTTTTTACAGCAAGATCACATTAACTTTCACCCAAGTCTTCCCAAAGGTCTTACTTGGCACTTCATTGAAACAAAAGCTATAAAACATGATTACTATAGTAGCTTAATCATGTAAACACACCAAAAAAATAAGGGTAAATATTGGGTTGTCTCCCAACAAGCGCTTTTCTTTAGTGCCTTTTAGCTAGGCATGATGATTTCAATGATGCTCACATAAAAGATAGGAATTGAAGCACAAGGAAAGCATCTTGAATAATATGACTAGCACATTTAAATATAACCCACTTCTTATGCCTAGGGATTTTGTGAGCACACAATTTATAAGAACAACAATCAACTAGCATAGGAAGGCAAAACAGGTATAACTTCAAAACTTTAAGCACATAGAGAGGAAACTTGACATTATTGCAACTCCTACAAGCATGTATTCCTCCCTAAATATAATTTTCAGTAGCATCATGGATAGCAACTTCGTTCTCATACTCAATTGGAACCTCTTCCGAAATAGTGGAATCATTACTAGCTAAAGTTGACACTCTTCCAAATCAACTTTCATAAATATCACACTAAGATTCAACACCCTCCAAAATAGTGGGATCACTAATTCCTAAAGTTGACACTCTTCCAAACCCACTTTAAATGATAGTATTATTCATACTCCAAAGGATATAAGTGAAGTTCATGCAGCATTCTACAATTAATATAGACTAACCAAGCTCAAAATGTATAAGTGAAGCGCACGAAGCATTCTATAAAACCCTACTCAAAAGATTTAAGTGAAGCTCAAAGAGCAACTCTATAAGATCATTCTTAAAAGATATAAGTGAAGCACATGAATTATTCTATAAATCAATGAAGGTATATCTCATGCTATCATGGTTCTTGAAGGAAAAACAAAAACACAAAGGACACAAATCATGTGAACAAAACAAAAACCGAGGTATACCGATAATAGTTGAAGAAGAAAGATGGGTTGCCAACCGGGGCATCCCCAAGCTTAGATGCTTCAGTATCCTTTGAAATATTTACTTGGGGTGCCTTGGGCATCCCCAATCTTGAACTTTTGCCTCTCTTTATTCTTCTCACATCGGTAACTCCTCGTTCTTTGAACACTTCATCCACAAAAACTTAACAATAACTTTGTGAGATCCGTTAGTATAACAAAGCAAATCACTACCTTTAGGTACTGTAATGAACTCATTCTTTATTTATATTGGTGTTAAACCTACTGTATTCCAACTTATCTATGGTTCATACCCCTACGATACTAGCCATAGTTTCATCGAAATAAGCAAACAACACACACAAAACAGAATCTGTTAAATACAGAACAGTCTGTAGTAATCTGGCAGTTTTTTAAACTTATGTAACTCCTAAAATTATGAAATAAATATGAAAATTTGAAAAAATTGTACATAAGTAATGTGGAAAAAGTTTCAGTCCCATTTGACTTTCCAGTAAAAAATATAAATTCACGCACTACAGACAAAGTTTCTGTTTTTGTTCTGCACATTGTAAACAAGCAATCTAATCATCCTAAAACCAAAGCTTGGCCCATTATTTTTATAATACAATGAATATATACAAGGGGATAATTATTTACAGAGAAACTTCCATAAAAAATTCTACATTGTTTCCGTGAGCATGAGCACAAGTGCTCAAGGTCGACCCTCACTTCTTCAATGCATCACTTTCCAATCACTTCTCTTTTTGAAAAACCTTTTTTAGGCATGAAAGGCAAGTAATAATTTTTTGTATTTTCATTCTTTTAAATTTTTTTTGTATGTTACACCCACAACTAAACATAAACAAAATAGGAAAAACAAAATCTACTTAGTTAAAAAAGCAAACAAGCACACACGAGAATATCAACCCCACGCTATCGCTCCCACGCAACGGCGCCAGAAAAGAGCTTGAAAATCCCCAAGTGCAGGGAATCATCGTAGCAATTTCCAAAGGTGGAAGTGATAATTATGGAGTGTCGAACCCACAAGGAGCTAAAGGTAAGATCAATATTCTCTCAAGCCCTATCTGCCACTGATACGACTCTAAGTACACTGAACGTTTGCTTCCAACTAGAAACGAGAAATAAAACTATGTTGTGGGTATGAAGAGGATAACTTTGTATGATATCGGAGAGCTAAAATATAAAAGTAGGTGCTGTTATCATAAAGTTAGAATATATTACTAAATATTATAAATAGCGAGTGTGGAATAATGGTGGATCGGTGCGCGAAATTGTCCTAGGCAATTGTTAACAAGACCCGCAATCACTATTGCAGTTTCACATGAGGGAGAGGCATAAGCTAACATAGTTTCTCTACTTGGATCATATGCACTTATGATTGGAACTCTAGCAAGCATCTGCAACTACTAAAGATCATTAAGGTAAAACCCAACCATAGCATTAAAGCATCAAGTCCTCTTTATTGCCATACGCAACAATCCCTCTTACTCGGGTTTGTGTTTCACCACCACCAACCCACTATAAGCTTAATCATGAACGATTGCAACACCCTACAGCGGGAGTCCCTCACGCTATGCGCGACACGGAGGGCACCATAGGACAACACCAAAATAAAACATACAACTCATACCAATCCAGATCATCAATCAACCCAAAGACAAAAGATATCTACTCAAAACATCATAGGATGGCAACACATCATTGGATCATAATATGTGGCATAAAGCACCATGTTCAAGTAGGGATTACAGCGGGGTGCGGGAGAGTGGACCGCATAAAATAGATGAGGATGGTGATGATGATGGTGATGTTGACGAAGACGATCACCGTGGTGATGATTCCCCTCCCGATGGCACTCCGGCGCCACCGGAAGAGAGGAGGAGAGGTTCTCCCCCTTGTGCTTCCTCCTCCATGGCCTCCACCTTCTGGTCCTTGGCCTTCATGGTGATGATGGCCCCTCCGGGATACTCCTCCATGACCATCGATGATAATGGCCCCCTCCGGCAGGGTACCGGAGAGGGCCTGGATTGACTTCTTGTGGCTACAGAGGCTTGCGGCGGCGGAACTTCCGATCTAGGTTTCTTTATGGAAGTTTGGGTATATATAGAAGAGTTTTGCGTTGATTTCACGTCAGGGGGGTCTCCGGGCTGTCCGCAAGGCAGGGGGCACACCCTAGGGGTGTGGGCACGCCCCCACCCTCGTGGGCAGCCCGGGACTCTTCTGGCCTGCTTCTGGTATTCCGTGGGCTTCTTCTGGTCCAAAAATGATCTCCGTCAAGTGGCACGTCAATTGGACTCCGTTTAGTTTTCCTTTTCTGCGATACTCTAAAACAAGGAGAAAACTGAAACTGGCACTGGGCTCTAGGTTAATAGGTTAGTCCCAAAATCATATAAAATAGCATATAAATCCATATAAAACATCCTAGAAGGATAGTATGATAGCATGAATACTTCATAAATTATAGATACGTTGGAGACGTATCACCTTCCTGCCTACATGGTGTCGCACGCATCGCTGGCCAAGGCGCGTGTCGAAGCGAGGAGGAACGGCGACGGACGGGACGGGCCTCGCCCCCGTCCCCGATAAAGCAGGGGGACACCTAAGCTACGCATTAAATGCGTCTTGTCCTGTAATACAAGCGAAAAGCTTAGGGCACTGTACACCTTTCCACCTCCTGTGTGCCACTGTGGCAGCCTCTTTCGACTATAAAAGGAGGCCCATGGCATACTGGAGAAGGATTCGGCTCTTTCAAACCACGCACTGACCACAGCTAGTTCGAGAGCTCAAGAACTGTTTGAAATACACCCACCAAAGCAGGACTAGGGTTTTACGCATCCTCGCGGCCCGAACCTGGGTAAACGATCCTTGTTTTGTCTACTATCCCTGCTCTTCTCGCAACCCCGCGCCCCGACAACCGTAGAAGGGATTCTTGTGATCCCATAGGTGTCGTTCCACACTAACAAACACCGCGCATCCGTCTCCGCCATTATCAGGGAGCGACGGAGGACGGGCGCAATGAGCACGTCCTCGGGATCGACCGGTGCACACGCGAGTGCCCGGCGCCTCGCCGAAGCGTCACCCGCCGCCATGGCCTTCCTCAGGCGTTGCCGCTCGCACCGTGCGGCCCGTGCCTCCGAATCGAGCATCCTCGACCAGCCCGGCTTCGGTGAGGGCACAAGCACCTGACGGTGCCCATGGACGCCCTCCGGAGGTACAATGGATGTGGCGGCGGCGAGGCGGTGTACATGGAGTGTGGCGAAGCGGGCGATGATCCCACCGGTGTTGCACGCCGGACCGGAGGGCCTGGCAACGTCGCCCACACTACGGCGGCGAGCAAAGGGGGACAATGCGTAGCTTCGTGATCTGCCTCCGCTACTGCCGCCATGATCTAGACGGGAGTGGCACAAAGCAATGCGGAGAGAGACCGCACAAATGTCACTCTCTTTGCCATTGGAGCTGGAGCCGCTTCCGTCATCCGCCATGGATCAGATTGGGAAGAGGAGAGGATAGAGAGAGTGCAGTGGACTGAGCGGACTGCGGTCTAGGGTTCACCTAACGGGATATATGTGGGCTCGGGGGTGGGTCGGGCTGACATGATAGGTGCGCCCGGCAGCGCCCGGGCAACCCCATATCCGCCTCATATTTAGGCTGGATATGAGGGGCGCCAGACACCACGGACGTTTGAGGCGCCCGATGGGTCGTTCTTTGTGACCGTCAGTTAACGGTCAGCCAGCCCGGGCGTTTGAGACGGGTTTGATCCCCCGACTATAGATGCGCTAAGACAATATTCTAGCCAAGGAAACGTAGCCGCCTTCCGTCCCTATAGGTGACACCAGAGCAATTGTACCCTCGTTGCTACCACTCCCATCTCTTGTGCTAGTTGTTGTTGTTGCCTATTCCAGCATGTTTATGCTATAGGTCGTCTCAGCGATATCTCCCTGACAAGAGAGCTTGAGCATGATTTTGTTGGAATATTAAGCAAGTTAATGAGTGATTGCAGTAAATAAATCTTGATTAAAACAACAAGTAGCATGCATGTACTAAACAACATGAACATCATCATCGAACATTCAACAACTATAGTAAGAGATTACATCACATCACAACGCACATACTGATCGTTTGTAGATGCCTCTGTTGCTGCTGGTATGATGTCATTGTCGATGATGTTGGTGATGACCTAATGTAGATGGCATTGGAGGTGATGATGTTTGGATGACCTGATGCAGACGGAGTTGGAGGCGACAATGAGTGGCATCGCCTCACTTAGAAGGAAGAGGACCTATGGTGAAGGACGATGAGCACTCACACAAAGCACTTCCTAAAAACTTTATTCGCCCTCTCCCAGTGCAGGATCGCAAGTGCGAGAGACCCGCTGCCCCTCTCACCGTCGCATGCCAGCGTTCGGGATGGAGTAGACTATAGCAGCGGTGCAAGTAGAGACAGACGGTAAAAATCCTAGCTCGATTTTTGGTGTCTCTTTGGCCATGGCTGGTAAGTTGTATATATAGGAGAACCAAATGTGGTATCATGTCCGGATCATGATTTCAAACTGAGTTGGTTTCTAAGTCATAAACTTACCGCACAAGAAACAATTAACTTGTCTGCCAAGACATAAATAAGACAAAAAGAAGGCGCGCTCCTGCAAGGCCAAGGACTAGATTTTGGCAAACCATTCACGTGCATGTCGCACGCCCTTGTCCTTCACTCCGGCCCTGGCCCGAGCCCGACCTAGCCTGGCTAGGCAAGTACCTGTGCAGTATTATCTTTCTCTCCTCAATCCATGACATAATGGAGTGGGGAGAACCCACTATATAAAGAGGTATCACACCACTTCAACTTTTGGGTGGGACTAAAATTTTGAATCACCTCTTGCCATTTATTCATGGGCCTTTCTGAGATTTCAGAAATTGTACACATGCCTAGATCATTATTTCTAACAACCCCCCACCAGATCTCAAATGCTCATTTACAAATTTGCCTTTTTTTAATACTTGTTTAATATATCAGTGTTTCGGGAGAGACTATTAAGTTGAACTTTTCTCCTGAGCTTTAAGCTACATCCATTCACAGCTTAACAATGGACCATGCCTTGAATTGCGAATTTTGTGTGAACGGGTTTAACTCAAAGTCATACCCAGTATTGGGTTGCAAGTAGTCTACCCCGCGGTTTGGAGCATAGACGTTGTACTCCCTGGTCTCTTCATGATCTTACTAAAGACAACCCAGGTCTAATAAACTACAACGTTTAATTATTGGGGATAATATAGGTGTGTTATTTCAAGACTGCTCTGTAGGACAACATCTTTGCTAATCATAGCCAATAAAAACACATGAAGGGATGTTACCAACCTGCCTTACAGCTCTGAGCTTTACAACAATTAGAGTTTTGCATCTTCACCTAGAGAGGGTTACATGTTACTCTCCTCTGTAACCAATAGCTTGTTCTTCCTATGTCCTAATTCACACAATCTCTTATCACAACTGGTAGGTTACTACTATGGTGTAATATGTATGGGTATCATTCCCATCTCCCTCGATGCATTATCTATCACATTTTGTGAGTCCCTTTGTAAAGGGTGTCGGGAAACATAGTAGAAAACAAAAAAAACAAATTACCCTACGAACACCCAGGAACAATATGAAGATGCATATAGGGTTTGGATCATCGTTACTCACTCCGGAGTACAGCTGAAGAAGACGAGTCGGTGTAGATCATACTTGGAGTCCCACAAACCGTTGATAACGATCCCATGAACTGCCGTCGAACGATCCCTCGAACGGAAGATCGAAAGCACAGCCTCTCTACTTGCTTGCAAGCGTACGCTCTTCACGAACCGGTAGCACTTCACTATCTAGAGCTAATCATCGCTGGAGAACTAGAAGGAGGAGATTAGAACCACACTGGTATGTTAATTATGAGTATTATACGATCTAGATAAATCTCTAATTGATCAACTATGATCAACTAGAACTAGAGCTAGAGGAACTAGAGGAGGCTCCAAAACCTGTGTGTTCAAAAGAGCCCAATACCTCAAGTATATATAGGTTGGAGGGGAGGAGGGGCGCCATAGAGGGGGAGGACTCCCCTCCCCTTGCGGCGGCCAACGAGAGTAGGAGTCCTTCGCCCACCCCAATTCGGCATCCCTAGGAGGGATGAGGGGGTGCCTCCCCTTTTGGTCCTTTGTGGCCCAATTCTCCCTCCACAACTTGGCCTTCTAAGGCTCGTTGATATTATATTAAATATAAAATCCCTCTAACAATTACTAGAGCATATTATATATAATTCAACATCAGTAGAAACATTTCCACCTATATATTAATTATCGGTAATACCCGGTATTTCCCGATAAACTCTGAAACCCTTCCGGTGACCTCAAAACGCTTTCGTTTCCTCTTGAAACTATTCTGAATATTGATGAAACAATTCCACAAATAAATCCACGATACTCTCATCCTACTAATTCTCAACAGATCATGATTACCTTAAGCTTGTGACCTCGTAGGTTCGATGAATCATAGACATGAACAAAACCCCTTCGTTCAATGACCAATAGCGGAACCATGGTCATCCATATTGATCCCTATGATTACACGAATGACATTCGAGTGAACCTTTGGTTATTATGTGATGTTCTCTTTGCTTTGCGATACTTTACAAAACCTGAGTTGCATTTGTATCCTCTTGAGTCATAAGCATGCTCACTATATTGTTGATCCAATATTATCGTTCTCCTAACGTCATACTCTCAATGTTCTTTCATGACTATCGTTACACTTAACGATATCCTGAGATCCAGAAAACATGATCACCAACAACACTTGAGCCAGTCTCACAGGCAAGACCATGAAACTGCTCTTTACTATTTATCATGCCACACGTGCATATGAGTTTTTCATTGAATCGCATATTCCAGAATCATAGCAGTTATAGCATGAAATATAAACTCTTAATTATGAAAATGGAAATATAATAATACAATATTGTTGCCTCTAGGGCATATTTCCCATAGTCTTCCACTTGCACTAGAGTTAATAATCCCGTTTACATAGTCTCTTTAACACCTATGGCTATCCGGTGTTCCTCATGCTTTGCTCGTGGTAGAGCCTTCGTCACCGGATCTGACACATTCAAATCCATGTGAAACTTGAGAACTTTCATAAATCCTTTCTCGACATGATGTCGAATAATGTGATATTTGCGCTTGATGTATCTGGTCTTCATATGGAATCTTGGTTCGTTTGCTTGAGCAACGACACGACTATTATCACAATAGAGAGCCACTGGGTTCATCGCACTTGGGACCACACCAATTGCTTCAAGAAACTTCTTGATCTAGACTGCCTCCTTCGAAGCTTCTGAAGCCGCAGTATACTCTGCTTCTATCATAGAATCCGCAACAGTATTCTTCTTGAAACTCTTCAAATCCATCGCACCACCATTAAGAAAACATAACCCGATAGAAATTTATAGTCATCTATATCAGTCATGAAGCCAGCATCGGCGTGACCATTTACAATGAGTTCTTCATCTCCTCCATAGACAAGGAGCATGTCCTTTATTCTTTTGAGGTACTTAAGAATATTTTAAACAGCTGCCCAGTCAGCCACTCCCGGATCACTTTGGCACCTGCTACTAACACTTAGCGCATAAGAAACATCTCGTCTAGTACATATCATAGCATACATGATGAATTTAATTGCAAAAGCATATGGTATTCCACTCATCTGCACTCGCTCATCAACTGTCCTGGGGCATTTATTTCTGCTAAGTGTCGTGTCATGTGACATTGGGAGAAATCCTTCTTTGCATTCTCCATTTTAAACCTCTTTGAAACCTTGTCTATGTATGTGCTCTGGCTTAGCGCATTAGACGTCTTGGTCTACCTCTATAGATCTTCATGCCCAATATATAAGCCGCTTCACCTAAATCTTTCATTGACAACACTCTCTTTAAATTGTCTTTTATTGTGCTAAGAAACTTTGTATCATTTCCAATCAGCAATATGTCATCCACATATAAGATTAAAAATGCTACAAAGTTCCCACTAAACTTCTTGTATGCGCAAGCTTTCTCCTCATTTTTAATGAAGTCAAACTCTTCTACCACTTCATCAAAATGATGATTCCAGCTCCTTGATGCTTGCTTCAAACCATAGATTGACCTTTGAAGCTTGCACACCATTCTGGCATCCTTTGGAATTTGGATCGACAAAACCTTCTAGCTGTATCATATATACATCCTCTTTCAAATAACCATTTAGGAAAGTAGTTTTGACATCCATCTGCCATATCTCGTAACCGAAATATGCATCAATAACCATCTAATCTGCAGAAACTTTAGCATTGCTACTTGTGAGAAAGTTTCGTCATAATCAACTCCATCAACCTGTGATAACCCCTTCACAACTAGCCTTGCTTTATAGATGTTTGGATTACCATCCAGATCTATCTCTCCCTTGAAGATGCACTTACACTGTATGTGTTTAACACCCTCTAGAAGATCGACCAATTTCCAAACTTGGTTCTCGTACATGGACTTGATTTCGAATTGCATGGCTTTGAGCCATTCTTTTGAGCTAGGAGCCACCATCGCTTCTCTGTAGTGTGCAGGTTCATCTTCTTCAAAGATGAATACTTCATTATGAAACCATTCAGGAGGTTCGATAACCCTTCCTAACCTGCGTGGTTCAGTTACAGTTTTACCCCGAGTTTCTACAATTTCTGTAATAACTTCTGGTTCAGTTGTGTCAACAACTTCTGGAACAGATTCCGTTTCATTAGTCCTGATCACTTCTGAAGATTTAGTAATCTCGTCAAATTGTATTGTCCTCCCACTTACTTCTTTAGAAGAAACCCATTTTCAAGAAAGTTTCCATTCTTAGCGACAAACACTTTATCTTCGGATCTTTGGTAGAAGGAATACCCTATTGATTCTTTGGGATAACCTAAAAATTAACATTTGTCTTACTTGGGATCGAACTTATTTAGCTGTAAATGTTTTACATAAGTCTCACATCCCCAGATCTTGAGATGCAAAAAATTGAGTTTCTTGCCATTCCATAACTCATACGGTGTTGTCTCAACTGACTTAGACGGTGCTATGTTTAGTATATATGTTCTTGTCTCAGGTGCATATCCCCAGAATGATAACCGTAGATAGGTGAACGACATCATTGACCTCACCATGTCTAGCAATGTTCGGTTACGCCTTTTAGACACTCCATTTCCCTGTGGAGTTCCATGAGGAGTAAGTTGTGAGACAATTCCTGAATCACATAAATGTTTGCTAAACTGATGACTCAGATATTCTCCTCATGGATCTGATCGTAGAAACTTTATCTTTTGCCATGATGATTCTGAACATCGTTCTGAAATTTTTTGAACTTGTCAAATGTTTCAGACTTATGTTTCATTAAGTCAATATAACTGTATATACTCAAATCACAGTGAAGGTTACGAAGTATAAGTATCCATACCGAGCCAGAATACTCATTGGACCACATACATCACTATGTATTATATCCAATAATTCAAGTGTCGTTCTTGATGACCGGTGAATGGCGTTTTACTCATTTTACCCATGGGACAAGCTTCGTATGTATCAAATGATTCAAATTCAAAATATGTTAGCACTCCATCTTTACAAAGCATTTGCATACGTTTCTTTTTTATATGACAAAAATGGCAGGGGCCACATATAAGTGGTATTATTAATCTTCTTAAGATGTTTAGCATCAATGTTATAGATAACTATTTCACTTTCAAGATCTAATATGAATAATCCACCAATCATGGATGCAAATCCATAAGACATATTCTTATAATATATTGAACAACCATTATTCTCAGATTTACCAGATAGCCGTCATTTATCAAACATGATCCAGAGATAATGTTCTTACATAACTTCGGAATGAAATAACAATTACTTAGTTCTAATATCAATCCCAAAGGAAAACTCAAAGACATGACACTTATGGTTTGAGCAGCAATCCCATCACCATTCCCCACACGCATCACAACTTCATTTCTTCTCAGCTTCTAAACATTCCACGGTCCCTACATTGTGTTGCAAATGTTAGCAACAGATCCAGTATCAAATACCCAAGACTTGGAACTTTCGATGAGTAGAATATCAATAACATTAATTTGTATAACTTTTTTACCTTTACCAGAAGACGGGTTCTTCTTATCTGCCAGATACTTCAAGCAATTTCTTCTCGAGTGTCCTTTTTCTTTGCGGTAGAAACATATAGTCTCGTAAGAAGCTCAACCCTTGTTCCTCTTGGTGTTGCGTTTCTTTTTGAAACTTTCTATTTTGTTTACAAGAAACTTTTGTTGGTTCAGCATCCTGGTTTCATTGGTTTTGAGCATCGCTTCATAAAGCAAAGTGAGGATCAAACCATTCTCTGGTGTCTTGGAAAAATCAACTTCCATTAAATTGATACTATCATAATAGTCCACAAGCCTGACACCTCGCTCACCAACTTCAGCTATATTGCACTTATCCAATGCTTCAGCCATCTCATGAACTTCAGCTTGTTCTTTGTGGTACAGAACTTTCAGTGCCTCGACAATCTTGACGATACCGAGTTATTGATAATGTTTCTGTAACACTTGATCAATACAAGATAGCATTATACTTTTGACAACACTGAAATCATTCTTGCGAGATATAAAGACGTTGATGATATCTTGAGACACTCCAGGCACCAGGTAATCACCAAATGGTTGATCTAGCACATATTCTTTCTTAGCACTTTTGAGAATACATCTCAGAGTGTGGATCCAATCCTCATAGTTTCCACCATTTGCAACTAACTTTTCTTTCTCAAACAGAGGTGCTAAATTTAAACTATTGCGAGCCATCTACAACAATGAACACAAGATTCACTTTAGAAATTTTTCATAATTAAACTTGCACTAGTGTTTAATTTTTTTTAATACAAAGTGCACTTCTACTCAAATCAATATCTCTCACAATTGACAGTGAGTGATTCAAGATTCTGATCTCATTCTCAGCCATTCATGTGGACATCACCGATGATGACACTACAAAAAAAATACACTTCCGTGATGATACATGTTTGTCATAGTAGGTCACGTTTTCTATCATGCATGTACATCCATGACGATTTTATGACAGAATCAAGATAGTCATACATGTGCTGTCGTAGAAGTGTTCCATGACATTACCAAAATTATCATCACAGAAGTGTCCATTTCCATGAAGATAAATGGCGCGTCATGGAAGTGCTTTCGTCAAGGGTGACCGACACATGGCATCCGCCGTAAAGGGTCGCCGTTAAGCTATCGGGTCCAATTTTGGATCCGATAACCCATTAACAGCCCAGACCAATGTGAATTTCCACATGTAAAATTCTCATTGGCCGGACGAAACACGTGTTGGCTCACCGCTGGGACAGATGGCATCCACTCACTAGACAGGAGGCACCTATGATACGTCGACACGTGACACGGCCCGACAAAGGCCCATTCAGGTGAAAAGGCCGGCCCATTTGACTTGGTCAAAAGGTAATGGGCCGGCCCACGGAAAGCCTGTTAATGGCATGTTCGTATATAGCCCATTTACGGCCCACTAACTCACGGCATGTTATGGCCTATCGGAATTAAGCCCAGTAACTTCATCTGGGTCGTCCAATATGATTCCAGCCCATTGTAACTTCCGGCCCATGTATGGCCCATGATGTCTTTCGGCCCATATGAGGCCCTTTGTAACTCTTGGCCCATTAACAGCCCGTGGTGAAACTGGCCCGTAATGAATAGTGCACCGCTTTATACCCATTAACGACCCATTATTCCATTGGGCCGTTTCCAACCCGTGTTAACTTTTGACCTTCTAAGGGCCCATTTATTCTTGGGCTCATTTCCATAATTCGATTACTTACGGTCCGTTACTGGCCTGTCCAGCTTGTGGGCCAAATTCAGCCCGTGGTTACAGTCGGCCTGCTTGTGGCCTGTTAACGCGTTGGGCTGTTTTCGTAGCGTCATAAATTACGGCCTATTAACAGCCCATGATGGTCGGGCCATAATACAGACGATTTCCACTCTAGCCCTTTTACGGCCCATTTTGCGGTCCGTCATTGGTCCACGAATAGTACGGCCCATGTTTGGCGAAACGATTATACGGCCCGTAGAAGGCCCATAGATGAGACGGCCCGTAGAAGGCCCATGGATCCTACGGTCCGTGGAAGGCCCATGGATCATACAGCCCGTGGAGGCCATGGTCACTACGCAGGTAGCAGGACCATGGTCACAACAGTCCATGTGTTTCCATGGCTATTGTGGCCTAGTTTTTTGTGGCCACTAGAAAAACGCAGAAAAAGAACTACAGTGACTACAAGCAAAAAACTAAATAAGACAATAAGGAAATAAATAAGCAAGGAACTAACGCTAGGCTATTACGGCTATTACACATATTACATCCACTAGGCATCAAAGTTCGCCACCAATGCAAATATAGGGAACAAAGCAGCATATTACATACACTGGCCATCTAAATTGGCCACCAGTGCAAATAAACACGGCAGCAAAACAATTCCATAACTGAAACAACTTCAGAAGAGCTCAAGAATGTTATCCTGGGTATCCACCATGCTGGCAATAAGCTTAGAATCTTATTAGCTTTGTCCTGTTTGGCGCTAAAATCCTCCAACGCTTGTTGTTGCACCAGAAAGTATGCATCTGAATGCTCCAGGGACTTCCGCAGTCCTTCCGCTTCTTGTCGCATAATAGCTGATCGATGTCTTTCAGCTTGTAGTTGAGACTCAAGAAACCGAACTAATTCAGACAGTGATTTTGTATAGCTTGTGCAAGCGGTAGTGGCCAGTAACTTGAACACTAAACCAAGATAGGTGTTTGGGGTTGTCTCAATGTCTTCAAGATAGTCTTCCTTAGCTGTTTTATCAGCTTTGTTGGAGACCAACAAGGATGTTTCACTATCCTGAACCTTATCTGCATTACTTCCTTTACCATTGCTTAATAAGGCACTCTTCCCCAATATTCGGTCAGCATTCTAAAAGAAGAAACAAGCAGACACATAACAAGTTTAGCATGTACTATTATATGAAACTCATTTCGGTGAACCAGTTCATTAGTAAGGTGGACATTATTAAACTACCAAGTCTTCTATTGCCAAGTAGTACATAATAAAAGCATCAAACAAACATATATCTATGTCCTATGGTCACTGCATTGTCTTGCCAAATCAAAATAGAGACACGGTTCAAATCATATCAGTTCAAGACAAAAGCAGCAGTGAAAGAATACAAAGCGTGGGAAACTACACTCCACAACAAGAATGCAGATGGGTACCACGGTTCTACATGTACAACAACATTATTGGCTCCGTTGTGATGCTAGTAATATGCATGATATGAGAAGTCAACTGTATACACAATTGAAATTGAAATCAACAGAGCTATTGATAAGAGCAAACCTGTAAAGAAACATGCGTGAACATACCTGCTGTGCCATTGGAGTTTCGATTGGATCCTTCAATTTAACAATAAGTTTGTATGAGTAAATACAGTGATACAAGAGCAAAGCAGTATGCACGATAGCAATGGAATCTTAAATTAGAATAGTTGTTCTTCGGGTTTAAGCACTTGTTATACATGAACAGAGTACAGTAAGATGCGAGAATATAGTACTTAAAAATAGAAAATGAGCTCATAGACCTTACCACATTCTTGGTTCGGGACCAGTACAGAACAAGGCGTTCCAAGTCATCGTCCAGTAAATGTTTCTCAGGAGAACGTAAGGGAATTTGATGAGTTTCTTTGCCGATGAAGTACGTTTTCTTGTGTAATTACGACATCGCCACCAAGCATTCTTGAAGATAGCAGAGGTATTAGCATAGGTTACCTCATCCTGAGTTTCCAAATCAGTCCTTCTCTATAGAGAAAAATGGGAAAATTTTCTATATTATAACCATCATGGAGGTAGAATGTATGGGATAAAGCAAAGTAATTTCCATGAATAACATTACTTACACATAATTCCTGGACAAAGACCTACAACTGGCATTTTCCTTCATCTTCAGTATAATATTTCCAAGATGGGAAGATACGCACATAGGATTTAACAACATCAAATGTGATAGATGCTTACCTACGACTGGCTGGTTGTGCTTCCTCCATAGGAATAGGTGTACTAACTGGTGGAGTTGGGGTTCGCCGTGGTAGTACTGGCCCTTAGGGCACTTGAGCTTCCTTACTAACTGCTCTTATTTGGGAGCTCTGTAGTGGAGATGGTGTTGTGTCAATAGGAACTGGGTTACTATCTGGTGGGGTTGGGGTTAGATTGGGTGAAGCTGGTTCTCTGTCCATCGCAGTAGGGGTACAATCTACGAGAGTCTAGGTTATGTGCGGCAGGGCTGGTTCTCGTGCATGTACAACCTGGGTGCTATATCCACCAAGATGTAGCGCTGTTTTATTTCAAGACCGTGTTTTTACTCTGCTAGATACTGGCATCACCCACTCCAATTCAAATGGTTGATAAACATGAAATATAGTTGAATGTACAGACATTGTATGAGAGACAGATGCAATAGATAGTGTGGAAAAAAGAGGGCATGAAATAGTTGACATGTATATTGTTTAACTAAAACGGATAGCATGACATAATTTCAAATATATGATGTCTATCTAAACTGGATAGCATAGCATAACATAATTCAAAGATATGACGAATAATTAAACAGGATCGCATGACATAATTCACATACATGTTAACTAAGTAATCAAGATGGCATGATTTAATTCACATATGTGATTTATATGCTATACAGAGGGCATTCGCATATATGATGTCTGAACTAAGAACATGGCACTACTAGGAAAAGGCCTACTAGTGGCGCACCTGTTTTGCCTACTAATGGCGCACTACAGGTGCGCCACTAGCACCACGCCATTAGAACTTTTTTACTAATGGCGCACCACGCAGTGCGCCATTAGTATAGCCCACGGTGCGCCATTAGTATGCCTCGCAGGGGGCCATATTTACCCATGTGCTTTGGCATACTAATGGCGCACTAGTGAATGATGCGCCATTAGAGTCCTTTTTGCAGTGCGCCATTAGTGTGCTGAGTGGTGCGCCACTAGTATGAATATTATGGATTTTTTCTTTTCTGATATTTTCACAGGTTTCAAAATATATTATTGGACAGAATATAGACAGCACCACATAGCAACAGCAGATTCATCGAATACAATAGAAGATTAGTCTCCGAATACAATTCATCATATTAGTCTCCGAATTCAAAAGACCGAACAAAGGTAGAACATTACAAGTCTCGAGACCGCGAGTAGCGAGTTTGTCTTCACACTACAAGTTGATATCGATCATCTAAACTACCATCACATAGAAGAGAGCTGCGGTCATCACGATGAGCATCATCGCGATGAAACTGGTCTTCATCCGATTCCTCCAACTCTCTCTCCTCTCTCCCGCTAGATAGCGCGCGTATCTAGATTCCGCCTCCGCCCTAGTGGTGTACCCTTTGTAACCGTTACCGCTGAAACGGTGAACCTGTCTCCGACACTCCTATCAGTCGTTGTAGACTCCGGGAACCTTACCCTTGTACACAACATACGACGGCATCTCTATGCACTAGCCAAACAAAACGTTAGTAGCAATTCACAGACAATACATAAGCAATATATAAGTATGCAACAAAAGGATCAGAAGAGAAAAGCAAGACATTAATAGCACGATTCATGGTCCTACTAATAAATAGCGTCGATTACATCTAAGTTGAACGACTGTCCAAACCAAAGAGACATACAAGTTCATTAAAGTTTAATTACAACATGAGCTAATCGATGTTTCAGAACTACACATAGCATCACTACTTTCCACTCGACTCAGGGACCGGAGCGTGGATGAAGCCACCGTCTCTCATGATGGTCATGAAGTCGCGGGCGTTGTCAGCCCACATTTGTAGCGTTGTGTCTATATCACTGTTGGATGGTTGATATCTGAGGTAGAACTGCCCCGAGGTACGAATGACATCTTGATGGATGATTTCTGCAAACTCCGACTGGATGCGAAAGAATTCTTGTCTGATGTCCGCGTCCTGGATTGTCGACAAGCGTGCGGCCCAGTCTTTGAGATTATTTGGTAGCAGAAGGTGATTATGGTCCCGTACGATCGCCCGCATGTGATGGAGGGCGTAGTAGGCATCCTTCTGACCGCCAGGTGGCTGCTTGACGCAGGGGAACATTGTATTGTGGGTGAATATGTGCTTGTCGTACTTACGAATTGGCCTGCTGAAGGTGCCTCCATATTGGGCGTAGCCGGGGAGAACATCATCAAGAACTTTGTTGATATTTGTGTAGTCTTTCTTCGACTGACGGTCCAAGGAGAAATACGTGGCCATGGAATATTTCGGGCTTAAGAGGATGAGTGTGCAATGTGTGTCACTGCACAAAACACGAAATGTTAGAAACAAAAGAACGATCGAAATCTAAGAAATCATATGTTACGGGGTGGTGAGGGGATGACTTACTCGGGAAAGTAAGGCATGAGGAAGTTATCCTTATCTGGGCTTGCTAGAATGACGCCTTCAAGGTATGAACTCGCGACATGCCGGTCCCCAGCGCTGCCCAAGATCTTGGCACGCATGTAGAAGGGGTCGACTATCACGATGTCCGGGGTATTGTCTCTAATGATCCGCATCTCCATACTCAGCGAAAATAGCCGAACGAAGGTGTAGTGCAGCGGATGAAGGTTAAACATAGCGAAGATGTCATCAAACCGCAGGACGATCGTACCCCCGATGGCGTTATCCACAAAGCCCTTGCCCTCTGGCACCTTGGCCACGAAAACCGGGTATGCCACATCATTCTTGGTGAGACGCCGCTTCTCCAAAGAAAGAACACTGTCATGCAGACTCCGCATAGCATCGGTTGCAGCATTGAGCAGATTAGTCGGTAGCATCGGCCTACCCGCCACATGCACCCTCCTCGAGATATCCTTAGGTGAAGGTGGACCGTCCTGAGCACGGATCATACTCGGTGCCGGCTGGCTCGCACCCTTGTTACTCTTGCTTTTCCGTCCCTTCTTCTGCTGTATTGGGATCGAGTTCTGCTCACAGACCGCCTTCTTGATTGTGTTGGGGCTGATAATATTTCGCACTCGGCTATCTGAGGCTCGGTGAAGGCGGCAGCTGGAGGCGTCTCCTGACAACTGAACGCTAGACGACGCCTGTTGCAATTGGGTTTCTCCGCGGTACCAGCTAGATCGCGATCGTCTTTTGTAGGGTTGGGTTCTTGAGAAGGAGGCCCCAAGAATTCTTCATCGTACCCATGTTCAGCAAAGTACTTATCGATGTTGGTAAATGTACCGTCGTCGTTGTCGTCGTCGACCGGATCATGTGCCATATGCATGTTCGGATCCTGTGCCATAGGGATGTCCGGCATGTCCGGTAGCGTTGCGGCGGTCTTGCCATGGCTTGGCGCCGGCACGACTGGCGGTGTTGTCTTTGGTGTGGTTTCCCCCGCCCCCAAATGAATCTGGCTCTTCGGCCAAAGCAGGGGCCAACTTACGCAGGCGCTGAGGGTCATCACATCATCTTCGCCGGCCCCGGCGGGTCGAATCGAAGGTAACAACTCATCGCAGCCTAGCAGCACCCGAACCAGTTGAACCCTATACACGGTGGGTGGCATCGGATTACCGTGGAACACGGGGTTGCCCGGTTGAACGATTCTGTCCTTGGCGACATCGACCAACTCGTCGTTCACGAAGTGCAGGAGAGTGCATGGAACATCGGCGGCGCCCTGCAAAAACATGTAGGGCGTCAGGGATGGCCAGTCAAAGGCAAGGAGATGAAGTCCTCGGCCGAGAGGCTTAATTAGTTACCGTGATGGCGTCGAGCTCGGCTAATGTCGAGGCACCACCAACGGTGGGCGTGCAATTGATGGAGGGGCCGCTTGCTGCCGAGATGTCGGCTGGCGTACACCTGGGTGCATTAAGCTCCAATGCCCGTGCCGGCGTCGGAGACACCAATACCGCCTCCGCTGGAGACACCAATGGCGCCGCCTGCGCGTTGTGCGAGTTGCTGGCCGTGAAGCTGGGAATCAGGGGCGGCCCATGTTGGCCGCCCGCAATCCACGTCGTCAGCCCATGAATCAAGGTAGGCACAATGGCGGTGAGCGTCGATCCCAGTTGTTGTTGCACTTGCTCTTGGACAAACTCCGGAATCCGCGCCACTTGTGCCTTGAGTTCTTGAACCTCGTGCGACTGGCTTTCCAAGCTGGTCTTTCTCTCCTTTCGCCCACCAGTGTTATAGTATGACGACCATTTTGTGGACAAGCCTTTGCCGGCCACACGACCAGCTGACGACGGCTTACTGAGCTTATCCTTTTTTTCATTATGTTCAACGCCCTATTTAGAGTGCTGTCCCAAGGGGTGCTCTGAGCCGACCACGCGCCTATGTTTTCAGTGTCCTACGGAAGGAATGTGAACCATTTAGAAATTTGGCTTCATTAATTAGAATGCAACCGTATGGAGCTAATTACGCGGGGGTGTATTCCTTAGCAGAACAAGCTCAAGCACCCTGGTCTTCGGATCCGTCGTAAGCTCCATTGTTACTGGGTCCTCCTTGTACCGGGCCCTAACATAGTTCCTGGTCTACTTGTCACGGTATTTCTCGAAGCGGGGCGGTAGGCTTTGCTCGGCACGCTCCGCGTCCTCGTTGTCCCATATAGGCTCCGTCACTCTGTAACCGCAGGGACCGAGTTTGTGTTCCGCTAAGTTCAACTCCCACATTTCTTTCCCCCACTGACTTGATTCGAAGGTTGTGCTGCTCTCGCACTTGATCTTGAACTCCTTGTAGTCATGTTGTAACGCCCCGGATTCGATCCGCCAGGTGTCTGCTAGTTATTCGTCGTCTTTGCCATGTCATGTGCTTGCGTCTTGCACTTTGCCATGTCATCATCTGCATTTTTATCATGTCGTCATGTGCATCGCATTTGCATACGTGTTCGTCTCATGCATCCGAGCATTTTCCCCGTTGTCCGTTTTGCAATCCGGCACTCCTATGTCCCCCGGCGCCCCCTTTTGCCTCTTTTCGTGTGCGGGTGTTTAACGGTCTCGGAATGGACCGAGGTTTGCCAAGCGGCCTTGGTATAGCACCGGTAGACCACCTGTCAAGTTTCGTGCCATTTGGAGGTCGTTTGGTACTCCAACGGTTAACCGGGTAACCGCAAAGGCCTCTTTTATCTTGCAGCCCAACACCCCTTCCAAAGTAGCCAAAAACCCATCTAACTCCCCTCCATGCTCTTGGTCGTTCGATCACAATCGCGTGACCGAAAACCGCACCTCATTTGGACTCTCCTAGCTCCCTCTACCTATAAATATGTGTCTCCCTCCGTTTTCTCGCGCAGATCAAACCCTAAAATCGCCCTTCTTGGCGCCGGACATGTCGCGCCCGCCACGGATATGTCGCGCGCCACGGACAAATTGCGCCGCCTCGCGCTTATCGCCGCCGACACGTGGCCCGCCACGCGCCCGCCGCCAGCCCTGCGGCCGGATCGGCCCTGAGGCCCATCTCGCCGCCAGCGCCGAGGCGCTTCGCCTCCGCCGTCCGCCGCCTCCGCTGCTCCTCGCCGCCGTCGGCCACCGCGGCCACGCCGGCGACCCGCGCCCTCCGCCTCGGCGCCCGCGCGCCGGCCGGCGGCCGGATCCCGGCCGCCGCCTGGCGGCTTCCGCCTCCTCGCGTCCTCCTCCTCCGCCGCCGCCGCCAGTGCCTCGAAGCTTCGCCGCTGTCTCGGCTGGCGCCGCCGCGCCGGATCGCGCCCCGCTGCTCTCCTGCCTCGCGGAGAACCTCGCCGCCCGACCCGGATCCACCCCTCCGACCCGTTGACTTTTTCGGAGGTTGATTTTCTCTCAAGTCCCGAAGTTTTTGACATTTTCTTGCCATATTCATCATGCCATAACTTTGTGCATGTAGCTCTGTTTCGTGCGTGTAATATGTCAAAATGTTCGTATCGATGAGTAGATCATTTCATCTCATTGCATTATTTTCATTTGAGCTCATCTTGATGCCCGAAATGCTGTTAGAAGAGGGCTATGTGATGTTAGTTTCAGATTCTTATCAGAACATGCACTTTTGTCATTTTTGCCATGATTGATGTGTGCATCCTATGACCTTGAGTCCTGCATGTGTTTTGTACTATGCCATGCCATCTTTACAGGGGTGTATGCCATGTATTTTTGTGATCTCTGTGGTGACTAGCACAAGCATGCAAACTAGGCTTCATGATGTTGCTGATTTCAGCCCCTGTTCTGCTGATATTTTATGCCATGTTAACTTGATGCTACCGAGAGATCCATGCATATTTTGAGATACTTCAGTAAGGATGTTTTGAACATATGGTTATTCTCTATCCATCCATGCCCTTGTTTGCAATTATGGAGTGCCATAGCTTGAGTCAATCGAGCTCTACTTTTGCTATAAAATGTTTCCTGGCATGCTATGATGTTGTTCTTGCCATGTATAACTTCTATGCCATGTCTTCTTACTATGAGTAGCCTTGCCATGCCATGTATTGCTCTGTGGTGAGTGATTCAAGCTCACCAACATGCCTACTTATTGTTGTTCCTGCCATGTATGAATCTGTAATATAACTTGCCATGTTTACATGGGTGCCATCATATTTTCTAATCCTTTTTGGCTCATGGTCAGTAAGGGACTTTTGTTCTATGCAATTAGTAGATTCATGCCATGCCTTTGTTTGCCATGATAGATTGCTGTACCATGTTGTTTGATAGCTCTAAACATTGCAACCTGATGTTATTTCTGCTAAAGTCTGAATCTGTTATTATTTGCAATCTTGCCATGTCATTTTGAGCATGTTCTAGTGATTTCTGGAGATAGCTCAGTGTTCATGATTTGTCATGCTTTACCTGTAGATCATGCCCATGCCTTTTGTTATTACGTTGAGATGCTGTAGCATAGTGTTTTGATGCTTGCAATATGCCACTTGTTGTTTTGGACAGATTGTTGCTATAACTTGTATAGGGTGTATGTGTTGATCCGTTGCCCCGTTTTGAGTGTGCTCTATATGAAACTTGCTTGATTTTGCATGTAGTTTCATATTATCATGTTGCATCCTTGTTTTGAGGTGTTTTCTTGATATTTGTATGCATTTTGAATCAATGCCATGTTTAACTTGTTTTGCTCATATCTTCTAGGCCGTAGCTCCGAATCTAATGAACTTTATATGTAACTTGACTAGAATTTCGTGTAGATCATCGTGGTGCATCTTAACTTGCTGTTTAACAACTTGAACATAAGGTTTATTCAGATCTGGACCAATTTCGAAATTTGCATATGAGGACTTACCGGAATTGTTCTATGTTGTTTCCGGCCTCATTTAAACTTGCTTTGATGTGTTGTTCTTGTTTGCATCATCTCTTGCCATGAGTAGCCTCATCTAGATTTGTCATGCATCATGTCTTGTTCATGTGTGGTGTGTTTACTATGTTGTGTGCTACTTCTTGTTAGTTCCCGTTTCGTTGCGATCGTGAGGATTCGTTCGTCTACGCTTGGTTCGGCTTCATCCGTTCGTCTTCTTCATGGACTCGTTCTTCTTCCTTGCGGGATTTCAGGCAAGATGACCGCTACCCTGGATCTCACTACTATCATTGCTATGCTAGTTGTTTCGCTCTATCGCTATGCTGCGCTACCTATCACTTGTTCCTCAAGCCTCCCAAATTGCCATGTCAGCCTCTAACCTTTTGCACCCTTCCTAGCAAACCGTTGTTTGGCTATGTTACCGCTTTGCTCAGCCCTCTTATAGCGTTGTTAGTTGCAGGTGAAGATGAAGTTTTTCCTTGTTGAACATGGAGATGTTGTTCCTTGTTGGAACATGTTTACTTGTTGGGATATCACAATATATCTTATTTAATTAATGCATCTATATACTTGGTAAAGGGTGGAAGGCTCGACCTTATGCCTGGTGTTTTGTTCCACTCTTGCCGCCCTAGTTTCTGTCATATCGGTATTATGTTCCCGGATTTTGCGTCCCTAACGCGGTCGGGTGATTTATGGGACCCCTTGACAGTTCGCTTTGAATAAGACTCCTCCAAGAAGGCCCAACATTGGTTTTACCATTTGCCTCACCTAGCCTTTTTTCCCTTGGGTTTCGGAGCCCAAGGGTCATCTTTATTTTAGGCCCCCGCCGTTGCTTCTCTAAGTGCTGGCCTGAACCAAACACTCATGGGCCCCTCGAGCAACTCGAGGTTTGGTTTTACTCGTAGCTAGTCTCATCCGGTGTTGCCCGAGAACGAGATATGTGCAGCTCCTATCGGGATTGTCGGCGATCGGGCGGTCTTGCTGGTCTTGTTTTATTGTTGTCGAAATGTCTTGTAGCCGGATTCTCGAGATTGATCGGTCTTCCGGGAGAAGGAATATCCTTCGTTGATCGCGAGAGCTTATCATGGGCTGTTGGGACACCCTGCAGGGTATAAACTTTCGAGAGCCGTGCCGCGGTTATGTGGCGATGGGAATTTGTTAATATCCGGTTGTAGTAAACTTGAAGCAAACTCTTCTAAAATACACCAACCGTAAGCGTAATCGTGAGTGTCTCTTTTCGGGTTGATCGAGAGGAGAACACGGTTTCGGGTTATGTCGACGAAGTAGGAGTTCAGGATCACTTCTTGATCATTACTAGTTGACGACCGTTCCTTTGTTTCTCTTCTCGCCTCATTTGCGTAAGTTAGCCACCATATATGCTTAGTCGCTGCTGCAACCTCACCACTTTATACCTTCCTTTCCTACTTAAGCTATGCTAGTCTTGATACCCATGGTAATGGGATTGTTGAGTCCTCGTGGCTCTGATTACTACACCACCAGTTGCAGTGTACAGGTTTGCGATGATCATGACGTGAGAGCGATGTTTGCTTGTGTTGGAGTTCTTCTTCCGCTTCTTCGATAAGGGATAGGTTCCGGTCGGCAGCCTGGGCTAGCGTGGTGATGTCGTTTGAGCTTTGTTTATGTTTCATCCGTAGTCGGATGTTGATCTTGTATATGATGTTGATGTATTCTTGTGGCATTTGTGCCTTATGTATGTATCCCCATCTATTATGTAATGTAATGATATCCACCTTGCAAAAGCGTTCCAATATGCGGGTCTATCCTTGGTGGGACCGTCGAGTTCCTTTTGGATAGGGTCGCATATTGGGCGTGACAAGTTGGTATCAGAGCCTCGACCGACCCTAGGAGCCCCCTTGATTTATCGTGTAGTTTGGCCGTAGTTGAGTCTAGAATAAAAACTATTTTCGGAGTCTAGTTATATCGGAGAGTAGGAATTCTTTTTACTCCTCTGCCCCTTCGTCGCTCTGGTGAGGAATCTTGACGTAGGTGTTTTGAACTACTCCTATTCCCCTTCAAATTTTTCTTTAGGCTCACGAAGTTGGTTTTCCGGTAGTTGTTCCTCAGCTCTTTTATCCGGTGCATTTCTCGTCAAGTTGATTCGACCCTCTTTGTCTTTTGAGAGATCTATCCTCAGCTCTTTTCTGTCAACGTTGTTTCCCTGTCTGAAGTTGTCCTTGTTTTTTTCCCACCCGCCCTCCCTTCTTCCTCTCGGAACCGGAGTCCGTAATCGAGTATCCATTCTACTCGTGCGAAGTCTTTGCTTTCTTTCCTCAATGATTTCAACTGGTGTTTTTCTCTTCAAGATATTCGTCGATTTCCCCTTCCAAGTTGCCTTTGTTTTTCCCGCCTCCCACCCTTTTCTTCCCGAGCTGAGTCTTTTTGACCATCAATTTCATTCATGCGGAGCCTCTTGATCTTCCTCAATTATTTCAACCGTGAATTCTCGTCTCGCTCGTCATTCTTCATCTCTTTCTTTTCGGTGCACTCAAATCAAGTTTTTCGGGTTAATCATATTCTTTCCTTGAAGTGTTCTCTTTACTCGCTCGCCTCTCGCTTGATTAATCATTCCGAGTTCAAGACATCTCGGGAGATTCGCTCGTGTTCCAATTAATTCGAGGTTATCACCTCATTCAAATATTTAATTGTTCCGGTGCATCATCTATCTGTTCAACATCCCTTTCCAACGGTGTTTTCTTTAGTGGGCCCTAACCCACAAGTCTTTTCCCAGGATCTTACCTGACTCTTTTAATTTCCCCGGAGTTATTCTCAATTCTTTTCAAGTGGTGACGTAAGAATGAATTTCATTAGTCAGATGCCTTTTCAAGATCGATTTCAAACCATCTCATTGTTGACTCAACTTCTTTGTTTTTCATTCTCTCGGAGCGTCTCAACAATTCTGCATGGTGGTTCTCGTCGTCATTCTCGTCCGTTCTCCCGGAGATTCGCGGTGCTAGCTCGATGTTATCATATCTAGTTGTTTCCAGTTGTGCAATTCTTCTCACCCATCCGGAGTATTTCAGGAGTTTTTTTCTATTTCTTTTCACCGGAGGCCATCTTTTCAGAATATCTCTCCATTCTAAGTTTTTTTTTCAAATTCGTTCTCCAATTATCCCGGTGCCTCGTTCAAGTGTTCTTTAATCAGCTTATGATCTCCTTGTCCTTTTGCATCTAAATCCCCTCAGGCATTTTTGATCGTCTAATTCTTCCCGGTGATTCATTCTCTTTCATCAGGCATTTCCGAATTCTAACGGCGGTTCGTTCAAGATTCTTTTCCTTGACTATCATTTTAATTCATTCGTTCTATCCAATCCTACCGGTGGTTCATGAAGACCTTTCTCAAGTTTTGTGCGATATGTCACTTCTCAATTATTTTTCAAGAAGAATAAGTAGTATGAAAAATCCATTGCTTGTCATCAATTTAATTTGATAAAGGATAAGCATACAATAAATCTTATTCTCATTTCATCCAAGTGATTAATCTTTTTCTTCGGAGTTTGTTCTTGATGAATAAAGTCTAGTTCCAAGTGTTTTCATCTTTTCTTTTCCGGAGTTCAAATTTCCTCGGCCATTTCGTCGGAATCCTCCATCTAATTCATCGCAGGCTCACCTTATTCTTTCTTCCTTCATTTTATCTCGTTATCCTTTTGTTACCGGAGTTCTTCATGGTGGTTCTTCATGATTTAATTCATTCTTCAAGAGTTCATCAAGATTCTTTTGGAGGAATTCAAATATCTTTTCTTCTTGCATCTCTAAGTGTAATTAGTTCTCCGTATTCTTTAGAATTGGAGTTTTGCATTTCTTTGTTCTTCTCAGATATTCAAATCCACTCAATCCTTCCTTCTAAGTTCTTTTCATTCAAATTCTTTCAATTCTTCCGGAGGCATTGCGTTGTTTATCTCGTCAAGTTTCATCCCATCTTGTGAAGTTCATGTTCTAATCCTTCCATTTTCAGCCGGAGTGCTACCAAAATCCTTTCAGTCTTATTCGTTTCTTTTCTCATTCTAACCACTCCGGTTAGAACGAGTTGTTTCATAGTCTATCTAATTTCCGTGATCTTTTTATTCTCGTCACTCTCGTCATTCCGCTCTTCTTCTCGGGTGCTCTCGATTCTTTGCTTCTTCTCTTGAGTTCTTGTTTCACCTCATCCCTTTTCCCCTCCGTCTCGGTCCTAAGATCTCGGGACGAGATCTCTTGTTAGTGGAGGAGTGTTGTAACGCCCCGGATTCGATGCGCCAGGTGTCTGCCAGTTATTCGTCGTCTTTGCCATGTCATGTGCTTGCGTGTTGCACTTTGCCATGTCATCATCTGCATTTTTATCATGTCGTCATGTGCATCGCATTTGCATACGTGTTCGTCTCATGCATCCGAGCATTTTCCCCGTTGTCCGTTTTGCAATCCGGCACTCCTATGTCCCCCGGCGCCCCCTTTTGCCTCTTTTCGTGTGCAGGTGTTTAACGGTCTCGGAATGGACCGAGGTTTGCCAAGCGGCCTTGGTATAGCACCGGTAGACCGCCTGTCAAGTTTCGTGCCATTTGGAGGTCGTTTGGTACTCCAACGGTTAACCGGGTAACCGCAAAGGCCTCTTTTATCTTGCAGCCCAACACCCCTTCCAAAGTGGCCCAAAACCCATCTAACTCCCCTCCATGCTCTCGGTCGTTCGATCACGATCACGTGGCCAAAAACCGCACCTCGTTTGGACTCTCCTAGCTCCCTCTACCTATAAATATGTGTCTCCCTCCGTTTTCTCGCGCAGATCAAACCCTAAAAATCGCCCCCGCCGCGCCCGGACATGTTCGCGCCCGCCGGACAAATTGCGCCGCCGCCCCGCGCCTATCGCCGCCTGCCACATGGCCCGCCACGCGCCCGCCGCCCGGCCCTGGCCGGATCGGGCCCAGGCCCATCTCGCCGCCGCGCCGAGGCGCTTCGCCTCCGCCGTCCGCCGCCTCCGCCCGGCTCCCCGCCGCCGTCGGCCACCGCGCTCCACGCGCTGCGGCGACCTCGCCCCTCCGCCTCGGCGCCGCGCCGCCAGCCGGCTCGGATCCGGCCGCCCCGCTGCCTCCGCCTCTCGCGTCCCTCCTCCGCCGGCCGGACGCGCCTCCGCCGGCTCCCTGCCTCGCCGGAGAACCCTCGCCGCCCGACCCGGATCCACCCCTCCGACCCGTTGACTTTTTCGGAGGTTGATTTTCTCTCAAGTCCCGAAGTTTTTGACATTTTCTTGCCATATTCATCATGCCATAACTCTGTGCATGTAGCTCCGTTTCGTGCATGTAATATGTCAAAATGTTCGTATCGATGAGTAGATCATTTCATCTCATTGCATCATTTTCATTTGAGCTCATCTTGATGCCCGAAATGCTGTTAGAAGAGGGCTATGTGATGTTAGTTTCAGATTCTTATCAGAACATGCACTTTTGTCATTTTTGCCATGATTGATGTGTGCATCCTATTGAAGGAAATATGCCCTAGAGGCAATAATAAAGTTATTATTTATTTCCTTATATCATGATAAATGTTTATTATTCATGCTAGAATTGTATTAACCGGAAACATAATACATGTGTGAATACATAGACAAACAAATAGTCACTAGTATGCCTCTACTAGACTAGCTCATTGATCAAAGATGGTTATGTTTCCTAACTATAGACATGTGTTGTCATTTGATTAATGGGATCACATCATTAGGAGAATGATGTGATTGACATGACCCATTCCGTTAGCGTAGCACTTGATCGCTTAGTATGTTGCTTATGCTTTCTTCATGACTTATACAAAGTTCCTGCAACTATGAGATTATGCAACTCCGTTTACGGAGGAACACTTTGTGTGCTACCAAACGTCACAACGTAAATGGGTGATTATAAAGGTACTCTACAGGTGTCTCCAAAAGTATATGTTGAGTTGGCATGAATCGAGATTAGGTTTTGTCACTCCGATTGTCTGGAGAGGTATCTCTGGCCCTCTCGGTAATGCACATCACTATAAAGCCTTGCAAGCAATGTAGCTAATGAGTTAGTTCTGAAATGATGCATTACTGAACGAGTAAAGAGACTTGCCGGTAACGAGATTGAACTAGGTATTGGATACCGACGATCGAATCTCGGGTAAGTAACATACCGATGACAAAGGGAACAACGATGTCGTTATGCGGTTTGACCGATAAAGATCTTCAGAGAATATGTAGGAACCAATATGGGCATCCAGGTTCCGCTATTGGTTATTGACCGAGAATGGTTCTAGGTCATGTCTACATAGTTCTCGAACCCGTAGGGTCCGCACGCTTAAGGTTTCGATGATGCTTATATTATGAGTTTATGAGTTTTGATGTACCGAAGGAGTTCGGAGTCCCGGATGAGATCGGGGACATGACGAGGAGTCTCGAAATGGTCGAGACGTAAAGATCGATATATTGGACGACTATATTCGGAGTTCGGAAAGGTTCCGAATGATTCGGGTATTTTTCGAGTACCGAGAGTTACGGAATTCGTCGGGAAGAAGTATTGGGCCTTATTGGGCCCTGCGGGAAAGAGAGAGGGGCTGCCTAGGGCAGGCCGCGCGCCCCCCAAGGCCTAGTCCGAATTGGACTAGGGGGAGGGGCCGCACCCCTTCCTCCCTTCCCCTTCCTTCTCTCCTACTCCTACTAGGAAAGGAGGAGTCCTACTCCCGGTGGGAGTAGGACTCCCCCCTTGGTGCGCCTCCTCCCTTGGCCGGCCACCTCCTCCTTGCTCCTTTATATACGGGGGCAGGGGGGCACCCCATGACACACAAGTTGATCTACGGATCGTTCCTTAGCCGTGTGCGGTGCCCCCCTCCACCATATTCCACTTCGGTCATATCGTCGCGGAGCTTAGGCGAAGCCCTGCGCCGGTGAAGTCATATCGTCGCGGAGCTTAGCGAAGCCCCGCGTCGGTGGAGCATCATCATCGTCACCACGCCGTCGTCTTGACGGAACTCATCCCCAAGCTTTGCTAGATCGGAGCCCGGGATCGCCATCGAGCTGAACGTGTGCTGAACACGGAGGTGCCGTACGTTCGGTACTTAGATCGGTCGGATCGTGAAGACGTACGACTACATCAACCGTGTTGTTATAACGCTTCCGCTTTCGGTCTCACGAGGGTGCGTGGACGACACTCTCCCTCTCGTTGCTATGCCATCACCATGGTCTTGCGTGTGCGTAGGAAATTTTTGAAATTACTACGTTCCCCAACAAATGGCATCCGAGCCTGGTTTTATGCGTTGATGTCATATGCACGAGTAGAACACAAGTGAGTTGTGGGCGATATAAGTCATACTGCTTACCAGCATGTCATACTTTGGTTCAGCGGTATTGTGAGATGAAGCGGCCCGACCGGCATTACGCAGACGCTTACGCGAGACTGGTTTCACCGCTTGAGCACTAGTTGCTTAAAGGTGACCGGCGGGTGTCTGCTCTCTCACTTTAGTTGAACTGAGTGTGGCTACGCCCGGTCCTTGCGAAGGTTAAAACAGCACCAACTTGACAAACTATCGCTGTGGTTTTGATGCGAGGTAAGAACGGTTCTTGCTCAGCCCGTAGCAGCCACGTAAAACTTGCAACAACAAAGTAGAGGACGCCTAACTTGTTTTTGCGGGGCATGTTGTGATGTGATGTGGTCAAGACGTGATGCTATATTTTATTGTATGAGATGATCATGTTTTGTAACCGAAGTTATCGGCATCTGGCAGGAGCCATATGGTTGTCGCTTTATTGTATGAAATGCAAAGCCATGTAATTGCTTTACTTTATCACTAAGCAGTAGCGATAGTCGAGAAGCAATAGTTGGCGAGACGACAACGATGCTACGATGGAGATCAAGGTGTCGCGCCGGTGGCGATGGTGATCATGGCGGTGCCGGAGATGGAGATCACAAGCACAAGATGATGATGACCATATCATATCACTTATATTGATTGCATGTGATGTTTATCCTTTATGCATCTTATCTTGCTTTGATTGACGGTAGCATTATAAGATGATCTCTCACTAAAATTATCAAGAAGTGTTCTCCCGAGTATGCACCGTTGCTAAAAGTTCAGAGTACCCAGACACCACGTGATGATCGGGTGTGATAAGTTCTACGTCCATCTACAACGGTGCAAGCCAGTTTTGCACACGCAGAATACTCAGTTAAACTTGACGAGCCTAGCATATGCAGATATGGCCTCGAACACGGAGACCGAAAGGTCGAGCGTGAATCATATAGTAGATATGATCAACATAGTGATGTTCACCATTGAAAACTACTCCATCTCACGTGATGATCGGTTATGGTTTAGTTGATTTGGATCACGTGTTCACTTAGATGACTAGAGAGATGTCTATCTAAGTGGGAGTTCTTAAGTAATATGATTAATTGAACTTTAATTTATCATGAACTTAGTCCTGGTAGTATTTTGCAAATTATGTTGTAGATCAATAACTCGCGTTGTTGCTTCCCTATGTTTGTTGCTTTCATATGTTTATTTTGATATGTTCCTAGAGAAAAATTATGTTGAAAATGTTAGTAGCAATGATGCGGATTGGATCCGTGATCCGAGGTTTATCCTCATTGCTGCACGTAAAAATTATGTCCTTAATGCACCGCTAGGTGACAAACCTATTGCAGGAGCAGATGCGACGTTATGAACGTTTGGCTAGCTCAATATGATGACTACTTGATAGTTTAGTGCACCATGCTTAAAGGCTTAGAATCGGGACTTCAAAGACGTTTTGAACGTCATGGACCATATGAGATGTTCCAGGAATTGAAGTTAATATTTCAAGCAAATACCGAGTTGAGAGATATGAAGTCTCCAACAAGTTCTATAGCTAAAAGATGGAGGAGAATCGCTCAACTAGTGAGCATATGCTCAGATTGTCCGGGTACTTCAATCGCTTGAATCAAGTGGGAGTTAATCTTCAGATAAGATAGTGATTGACAGAATTCTCTAGTCACCATCACCAAGTTAGTAGAACTCGTGATGAACTATAGTATGCAAGGGATGACAAAAGTAATTCCCAAGCTCTTCGTGATGCTGAAATCGACGAAGGTAGAAATCAAGAAAAGAGCATCAAGTGTTGATGATTGACAAGACCACTAGTCTCAAGGAAAAGGGCAAAGGGAAGAAGGGAACTTCAAAAGAACGGCAAGCAAGTTGCTACTCGAGTGAAGAAGCCCAAGTCTGGACCTAAGCACGAGACTAAGTGCTTTTGCTACAATGGAATTGGTCCTCGAAGCGGAACTACCCCAAGTGTTTGGCGGATAAGAAGGATGGCAAAGTGAACAAAGGTATATTTGATATACAGATTATTGATGTATATTTTACTAGTGTTCATAGCAACCCCTCGGTATTTGATACTGGTTCGGTTGCTAAGAGTAGTAACTCAAACGGAGTTGCGAATGAGCAGAAACTAGTTGAAGGGAAGTGACGATGAGTGTTGGAAGTAGTTCCAAGATTGATATGATCATCATCGCACACTCCCTATACTTTCGGGATTAGTGTTAAACCTAAATAAATGTTATTTGGTGTTTGCGTTGAGCATGAATATGATTTGATCATGTTTATTGCAAAACGGTTATTCATTTAAAGTCAAAGAATAATTGTTGTTCTGTTTAAATGAATAAAACCGATGGTCATACACCCAATGAAAATAGTTTTCAAAACGGTTATTCATTTAAAGTCAAAGAATAATTGTTGTTCTGTTTAAATGAATAAAACCTTCAATGGTCATACACCCAATAAAAATAGTTTGTTGGATCTCGATCGTAGTGATACACATATTCATAATATTGATGCCAAAAGATGCAAAGTTAATAATGATACTTATTTGTGGCACTCGCCGCTTGGGTCATATCGATTGTAAACGCATGAAGAAACTCCATAAAGATGGATTTTGGAATCACTTGATTATGAATCATTTGATGCTTGCGAACCGTGCCTTTTGGGCAAGATGACTAAAACTCCGTTCTCGGAACAATGGAACGAAGCTCTTGACTTATTGGAAATAATACATACCGATGTATGCGATCCAATGAGTGTAAAGGCTCGCGGCGTGTATCGTTATTTTCTGACCTTCACAGATGATTTGAGCAGATATGGGTATATCTACTTAATGAAACAAAAGTCTGAAACATTTGAAAAGTTCAAAGAATTTCAGAGTGAAGTGGAAAATCATCGTAACAAGAAAAATAAAGTTTCTACGATCTGATCATGGAGATAAATATTTGAGTTACGAGTTTGGTCTTCATTTGAAACAATGTGAAATAGTTTCGCAACTCACGCCAAATGGAACACCACATCATAATAGTGTGTCCGAAAGTCGTAATCGCACTTTATTGGATATGGTGCGATCTATGATGTCTCTTATCGGTTTACCACTATCGTTTTGGGGTTATGCATTAGAGACAGCTGCATTCACGTTTAATAGGGCACCATCTAATCCGTTGAGACGACACCGTATGAACTATGGTTTAACAGTAAACCTAAGCTGTCGTTTCTTAAAGTTTGGAATTGTGATGCTTATGTGAAAAAGTTTTCACCTGATAAGCTCGAACCCAAATCGGAGAAGTGCGTCTTCATAGAATACCCAAAGGAGACAATTGGGTATACCTTTTATCACAGATCCGAAGGCAAGACATTCGTTGCTAAGAATGGATCCTTTCTAGAGAAGGAGTTTCTCTCGAAAGAAGTGAGTGGGAGGAAAGTAGAACTTGATGAGGTAATTGTACCTTCTCCCTTATTGGAAAGTAGTTCATCAGAAATCAGTTCCGTGATTCCTACACCAATTAGTGAGGAAGTTAATGATGATGATCATGAAACTTCAGATCAAGTTGCTACCAAACCTCGAGGTCTTCCGGAGTAAGATCCACACCAGTGAGTGGTACGGTAATCATGTTCGGAAGTCATGTTACTAGACCATGATGAACCTACGAACTATGAGGAAGCGATGATGAGCCCAGATTCGCGAAATGGCTTGAGGCCATGAAATCTGAGATAGGATCCATGTATGAGAACAAAGTATGGACTTTGATTGACTTGCTCGATGATCAGCAAGCCATGTTAAATAAATGGATCTTCAAGAGGAAGATGGACACCGATAGTAGTGTTACTATCTACAAAGCTAGACTTGTCGAAAAGGGTTTTAGACAAAGTTCAAGATGTTGAATACAATGAGATTTTCTCACTTGTATCGATGCTTAAAAGTCTGTCCGAATCATGTTAGCAATTGCCACATTTTATGAAATCGGCAAATGGATGTCAAAACTACATTCTTTAATGGATTTATTAAAGAAGAGTTGTATATGATGCAACCAGAAGGTTTTGTCAATCCTAAAGGAGCTAACAAAATGTGCAAGCTTCAGCGATCCATCTATGGACTGGTGCAAGCATCTCGAGTTGGAATAAACGCTTTGATAGTGTGATCAAAGCATATGGTTTTATATACAGACTTTTGGAGAAGCCTGTATTTGCAAGAAAGTGAGTGGGAGCACTACAACATTTCGATAAGTATATGTGAATGACATATTGTTGATCGGAAATAATGTAGAATTATTCGCAAAGCATAAAGGAGTGTTTGAAAAGTTTTTTTCAAAGAAAGAACTCGGTGAAGCTGCTTACATATTGAGCATCAAGATCTATAGAGATAGATCAAGACGCTTAATATGTTTTTCAATGAATACATACCTTGACAAGATTTTGAAGTAGTTCAAAATGGAACAGTCAAAGAAAGAGTTCTTGCCTGTGTTACAAGGTGTGAGATTGAGTAAGACTCAAAACCCGACCACGGCAGAAGATAGAAAGAGAATGAAAGTCATTCCCTATGCATCAGCCATAGGTTCTATAAAGTATGTCATGTGTGTACTGATCTATTGCATACCCTACCACTAAGCTTGGCAAGGAGTGCAATAGTGATCTAGGAGTAGATCAATGGATGGCGGTCAAAATTATCCTTAGTAGAATAAGGATATGTTTCTCGATTAAGGAACTGAAAAAGGTTCGTCGAAGGGTTACGCCGATGCAAGTTTTAACACTGATCTAGATGACTCGAGTCTCAATCTGGATACATATTGAAAGTGGGAGCAATTAGCTAGAGTAGCTCGTGCGAGCATTGTAGACATAGAAATTTGCAAAAATACTTACGGCTCTGAATGTGACAGAACCGCTGACTAAAATTATCTCACAAGCAAAACATGATCACACCTTAGTACTCTTTGGGTGTTAATCACATAGCGATGTGAACTAGATTACTGACTCTAGTAAACCCTTTGGGTGTTGGCCACATGTCGATGTGAACTATGGGTGTTAACCACATATAGATGTGAACTATTGATGTTAAATCACATGGCGATGTGAACTAGATTATTGACTCTAGTGCAAGTGGGAGACTGAAGGAAATATGCCCTAGAGGCAATAATAAAGTTATTATTTATTTCCTTATATCATGATAAATGTTTATTATTCATGCTAGAATTGTATTAACCGGAAACATAATACATGTGTGAATACATAGACAAACAAATAGTCACTAGTATGCCTCTACTAGACTAGCTCATTGATCAAAGATGGTTATGTTTCCTAACTATAGACATGTGTTGTCATTTGATTAATGGGATCACATCATTAGGAGAATGATGTGATTGACATGACCCATTCCGTTAGCGTAGCACTTGATCGTTTAGTATGTTGCTTATGCTTTCTTCATGACTTATACAAAGTTCCTGCAACTATGAGATTATGCAACTCCCGTTTACCGGAGGAACACTTTGTGTGCTACCAAACGTCACAACGTAAATGGGTGATTATAAAGGTACTCTACAGGTGTCTCCAAAAGTATATGTTGAGTTGGCATGAATCGAGATTAGGTTTTGTCACTCCGATTGTCGGAGAGGTATCTCTGGGCCCTCTCGGTAATGCACATCACTATAAAGCCTTGCAAGCAATGTAGCTAATGAGTTAGTTACGAAATGATGCATTACGGAACGAGTAAAGAGACTTGCCGGTAACGAGATTGAACTAGGTATTGGATACCGACGATCGAATCTCGGGTAAGTAACATACCGATGACAAAGGGAACAACGTATGTCGTTATGCGGTTTGACCGATAAAGATCTTCGTAGAATATGTAGGAACCAATATGGGCATCCAGGTTCCGCTATTGGTTATTGACCGAGAATGGTTCTAGGTCATGTCTACATAGTTCTCGAACCCGTAGGGTCCGCACGCTTAAGGTTTGATGGCGATGTTATATTATGAGTTTATGAGTTTTGATGTACCGAAGGAGTTCGAGTCCCGGATGAGATCGGGGACATGACGAGGAGTCTCGAAATGGTCGAGACGTAAAGATCGATATATTGGACGACTATATTCGAGTTCGGAAAGGTTCCAATGATTCGGTATTTTTGAGTACCGGAGAGTTACGGGAATTCGCCGGGAAGAAGTATTGGGCCTTATTGGGCCGTGCAGGGAAAGAGAGGGGCTGCCTAGGGCAGGCGCGCGCCCCAAGGCCTAGTCCGAATTGGACTAGGGGAGGGGCCGCACCCTTCCTCCCTTCCCTTCCTTCTCTCCTACTCCTACTAGGAAAGGAGGAGTCCTACTCCGGTGGGAGTAGGACTCCCCCCTGGCGCTCCTCCCTTGGCCGGCCACCTCCTCCTTGCTCCTTTATATACGGGGCAGGGGGCACCCCATGACACACAAGTTGATCTACGGATCGTTCCTTAGCCGTGCGGTGCCCCCTCCACCATATTCCACTTCGTCATATCGTCATGAGCTTAGGCGAAGCCCCGCGCCGTGAAGTCATATCGTCATGAGCTTAGGCGAAGCCCTGCGTCGGTGGAGCATCATCATCGTCCACCACGCCGTCGTCTTGACGGAACTCATCCCAAGCTTTGCTGGATCGAGCCCGGGATCGCCATCGAGCTGAACGTGCTGAACACGGAGGTGCCGTGACGTTCGGTACTTGGATCGGTCGGATCGTGAAGACGTACGACTACATCAACCGTGTTGTTATAACGCTTCCTCTTTCGGTCTACGAGGGTACGTGGACAGACACTCTCCCCTCTCGTTGCTATGCCATCACCATGGTCTTGCGTGTGCGTAGGAAATTTTTTGAAATTACTACGTTCCCCAACACCTATGACCTTGAGTCCTACATGTGTTTTGTACTATGCCATGCCATCTTTACAGGGGTGTATGCCATGTATTTTTGTGATCTCTGTGGTGACTAGCACAAGCATGCAAACTAGGCTTCATGATGTTGCTGATTTCAGCCCGTTCTGCTGATATTTTTATGCCATGTTAACTTGATGCTAACGAGATATCCATGCATATTTTGAGATACTTCAGTAAGGATGTTTCGAACATATGGTTATTATCTATCCATCAATGCCCTTGTTTTCAATTATGGAGTGCCATAGCTTGAGTCAATCAAGCTCTACTTTTGCTATAAAATGTTTCCTGGCAGGTTGTTCACATGTTATTCAATTTTGCCAAGGTTGTTGTAGTTGATCCTTGCGTGCTATGATGTTGTTCTTGCCATGTATATCTTCTATGCCATGTCTTCTTACTGTGAGTAGCCTTGTCATGCCATGTATTGCTCTGTGGTGAGTGATTCAAGCTCACCAACATGCCTACTTATTGTTGTTCCTGCCATGTATGAATCTGTAATATAACTTGCCATGTTTATATGGGCGCTATCATATTTTCTGATCCTTTTTGGCTCATGGTCGGTAAGGGACTTTTGTTCTATGCAATTAGTAGATTCATGCCATGCCTTTGTTTGCCATGATAGATTGCTGTACCATGTTGTTTTATAGCTCTAAACATTGCAACCTGATGTTATTTCTGCTAAAGTCTGAATCTGTTATTATTTGCAATCTTGCCATGTCATTTTGAGCATGTTCTATTGATTTATGGAGATAGCTCAGTGTTCATGATTTGTCATGCTTTACCTGTAGATCATGTCCATGCCTTTTGTTATTACGTTGAGATGCTGTAGCATAGTGTTTTGATGCTTGCAATATGCCTAGTTGCTGTTTTGGACAGATTGTTGCTATAACTTGTATGGGGTGTATGTGTTGATCCGTTGCCCCGTTTTGAGTGTGCTCTATATGGAACTTGCTTGATTTTGCATGTAGTTTCATATTATCATGTTGCATCCTTGTTTTGAGGTGTTTGCTTGATGTTTGTATGCATTTTGCAACAATGCCATGTTTAACTTGTTTTGCTCATATCTTCTAGGCCGTAGCTCCGAATCTAATGAACTTTGTATGTAACTTGACTAGAATTTCGTGTAGATCATAGTGGTGCATCTTAACTTGCTGTTTAACAACTTGAACATAAGGTTTATTCAGATCTGGACCAATTTCGAAATTTGCATATGAGGACTTACCGGAATTGTTCTATGTTGTTTCCGGCCTCATTTAAACTTGCTTTGATGTGTTGTTCTTGTTTGCATCATCTCTTGCCATGAGTAGCCTCATCTAGATTTGTCATGCATCATGTCTTGTTCATGTGTGGTGTGTTTACTATGTTGTGTGCTTCTTCTTGTTAGTTCCGCTTGTTGCGATCGTGAGGATTCGCTCGCTCACGCTTGGTTCGGCTTCATCCGCTCGTCTTCTTCATGGACTCGTTCTTCTTCCTTGCGGGATTTCAGGCAAGATGACCGCTACCCTGGATCTCACTACTATCATTGCTATGCTAGTTGTTTCGCTCTATCGCTATGCTGCGCTACCTATCACTTGTTCCTCAAGCCTCCCAAATTGCCATGTCAGCCTCTAACCTTTTGCACCCTTCCTAGCAAACCGTTGTTTGGCTATGTTACCGCTTTGCTCAGCCCCTCTTATAGCATTGTTAGTTGCAGGTGAAGTTGAAATTTGTTCCTTGTTGGAACATGGAGATGTTGTTCCTTGTTGGAACATGTTTACTTGTTGGGATATCACAATATATCTTATTTAATTAATGCATCTATATACTTGGTAAAGGGTGGAAGGCTCGGCCTTATGCCTGGTGTTTTGTTCCACTCTTGCCGCCCTAGTTTCCGTCATATCGGTATTATGTTTCCGGATTTTGCGTCCCTAACGCGGTCGGGTGATTTATGGGACCCCCTTGACAGTTCGCTTTGAATAAGACTCCTCCAAAGAAGGCCCAACATTGGTTTTACCATTTGCCTCACCTAGCCCTTTTTCCCTTGGGTTTTGAGCCCAAGGGTCATCTTTATTTTAGCCCCGGGCCGTGCTTCTCTAAGTGCTGGCCTGAATCGAACTGCCTCAAGGGCCCCTCGAGCAACTAGAGGTTTGGTTTTACTCGTAGCTAGTCTCATCCGGTGTTGCCCGAGAACGAGATATGTGCAGCTCCTATCGGGATTGTCGGCGATCGGGCGGTCTTGCTGGTCTTGTTTTATTGCTGTCGAAATGTCTTGTAGCCGGATTCCAGACCGATAGGGTCTTCCGGGAGAAGGAATATCCTTCGTTGATCGCGAGAGCTTATCATGGGCTAAGTTGGGACACCCTGCAGGTATAAACTTTCGAGAGCCGTGCCATGGTTATGTGGTAGATGGGAATTTGTTAATATCCGGTTGTAGTAAACTTGAAGCAAACTCTTCTAAAATACACCAACCGTGTGCGTAACCGTGAGTGCCTCTTTTCGGGGTTGATCGAGAGGAGAACACGGTTTCTGGGTTATGTCTGACGTAAGTAGGAGTTCAGGATCACTTCTTGATCATTACTAATTGACGACCGTTCCTTTGTTTCTCTTCTCGCTCTCATTTGCGTAAGTTAGCCACCATATATGCTTAGTCGCTGCTGCAACCTCACCACTTTATCCCTTCCTTTACTACTTAAGCTTTGCTAGTCTTGATACCCATGGTAATGGGATTGCTGAGTCCTCGTGGCTCACAGATTACTACACCACCAGTTGCAGGTACAGGTTTGCGATGATCATGACGTGAGAGCGATGTTTGCTTGTGTTGGAGTTCTTCTGCTTCTTCGATCAGGGGATAGGTTCCAGGTCTGCAGCCTGGGCTAGCAGGGTGGATGTCGTTTGAGCTTCTGTTTATGTTTCATCCGTAGTCGGATGTTGATCTTGTATATGATGTTGATGTATTCTTGTGGCATTTGTGCCTTATGTATGTATCCCCATCTATTATGTAATGTTGATGTAATGATATCCACCTTGCAAAAGCGTTCCAATATGCGGGTCTATCCTTGGTGGGACCGTCGAGTTCCTTTTGGATAGGGTCGCATATTGGGCGTGACACATGTTCGTCGATCAAAGGATTTTTCGCCTTGATCTTCTCATAACTATCACCTTTGTCAATCATTCTCTTCACCGCGCTTCTCCAAGTAGACAGGGCCGTGCTCATCCTCGTGAGGGTGGCACTGTTCACTTTATTCCCTGAGAGGCGTGTGTTTTCAAAGTCAGCGGGGAACTTGTATCGTTCGTGCAGCTTCGTGAAGAGGAGGTTGCGCAAATTCCCTCGGTCCTTATGCCTTAGGTTCTCGGTGTTGATCGAGACGGTGCTCCGGAGAATGCACCCGAGCTGAACCGAGTACCCCATGACTATTTCTTTGGGTGTCGTTGGATGCCCGTCGGAGTTCACTTAAGTAAATTCCTCCTTGACGGTGCGGAGCACGTTCGGGCGCCGGTCCTTCCGTTGCCTCTTTGGTTGGCTGCCATCTGTGCGTGCACTGCCATCATCAGTGGTGGCATCCTCGATGGCACCATCAGTGGTGTCATCCCCGATGCCACTAGGGGTTGTGTAGTCAGGATCGCTGTCTTCCCGGTGTCCTCATACAGGTGAGGTTCTTCCTCCATCTCCTGGGACAGTTCCCAGATTGCTTGCCCGAACCGCCGGCCTCATCATTGTGGGCCATGTTTCGTTCTAAATAGGAAAAAAGTTTGGTCAAAAAGTTGGTTATTGTCAAAGAATAAGATCATGGTCTCATCATTTAGGGCTTGTCGACACCGAGGCATCCTAAAAGCTAAGCTTTTATCATTTAGGGTTTGTCGACGCCGAGGCACCCTAAAAGCCTAAGCTTTCATCATTTAGGTTTTTATCGACACCGAGGCACCCTAAAAGCCAAGGTTTTATCATTTAGGGTTTGTCGACGCTGAGGCCCATGCATAACACAAGAGGCAGTTGATCCTACTTAATTAAGTACTAAGATACCCCGGCCCATGCATTAGTCGCAAGTACCCCCATATGTCCTATTTTTAGCAAAGTCATGCTAAAATTCACGGAAAATTTCAGCGTGACCTTTGCTGAAAATAGGACATATGGAGTACCCGAATTTGCCGGAACGGAAGTTAATCGACATTCCGGCAAACTCAAGGGCCTCTTGGGGTACCTGCAAAATCATCACGACACGATGGTCGGAGATAAAACCCAGCAAACTAGCACCACAATGTGCCTCTACTTTCATATGGATGAAAAGGCCATAGACCATATGGTCCTCTGCTTCCATATGGACAAAAATCAGCTCAACTTATGTGAGCTTCCATTCCAGATCTAATAGGTCACCCAACAAAAAATCATCAATAGTTTAGCAAGTCTGTACCCTCAAGAATGAACACATAGCAATATCTGTTGTCCCCCCATAACATACGGAAATCTAGCTGAAGAAGAGCGGAAATCTACACTCTGGAGGAAACACACATTTACACAAAGTTCACGACAAACAACCAACTCAAACCCCCTAGAACAACAGAGCAAATTCCACTACTAACACCACTAAAATTCTTATTTGTAATTACACTGTATATTCACTTTATAATTACAGAGAGATTAATCTGAAATTACAACAAAAATATTACAGCTAAAGAAGTAATTACAGCAAGAATACTTTGTAATTACATCAAAGATTACATTAAACAATGAAATTGAAGTGCACTGCAATTACAATGAGATTGCATTGAAAGTACACTGGAACAAATGCAAGACTAAACCACTGAATTACAGTCAAAATGCACTCAAATAACAGTGCAATTACATATAATATTTACACTAAAACACACTAAAAATGCACTGACAACACACAGTAATTACACTACCATAGTACAGATAAAATCCACTAAAAATTACACTGAAAACTAGAACCTACATGATAATTGGCAGGTAACTTAAATCTGGTTTGGAACCCTAAATGAGCATACAACTACAGAGCAAGAATAGAAAGTTTGCTGCCTATTCAAACATAGAAACAAAAAACTACTTGAAACTCTAATCTAAAGAAACTGAAAACACAACTTCATAAAATGGCGAGGCGATCTAACACCTACAACAGGGCACTTCCAGGGTGTTCTACGGTGTCCCATTGTGAACCAATTGAGCATTTGCACATACATATACAAACAAAATGAGCCAGCCGATTCAAGGCAAAGATGCCCTAATCCAAATGGCCATACATAGTAGATGAATCCCCTATAGCAGATTAATCACTCCTGAAGCCCAATCCAAGTGCACGAACAGGTCAGACCACATACATCAAACACAAACATCAACATGACACTCATCTAGTGCTCCAAGTGCATTGCCAGACCACTTCCACTTGTAATCATTAGGAGGTTGAACCAAAGGATGAGGAAACTTAATGAACTCCCCAGTTAGAGAAAGAATGGCTGTTAAGACATCAGAAAATACCTACTAATAGTCTCTAAAAACCGCTTGTAAGCACCACACAGCAACCTCATTTTGAGACCATGTCCAACTACCAACAAGAAGATAGCAGCCTTTTCTTCGACGGTAACATATACACTGTCATAGAGTCAACACTTCTCACGCAAGATGGTGCACAAGGCATGGAAGTTCCGCTTAGTTAAACGCAATGCATATGCAAGAAACCAAATCTAATTGATCTCACATGATTCTGCTACATTGCAATTATCTAATTGTAAGATGTTGTGCACACAATAAAACATGCATAGCATACAAGAAGACAGCAGTAAATAATTTGCATAAGTTTGGATCAAGAATTACCTCCAACCTGGGAGAAGAACACCACAACAATCTGGGAGAAGATTACCACTGCAACCACCAGTACACCACTGCAATCTCGGACAGAACAGTAGGTCAACCTGCGAAATAAAAACCAGCAGAGGATCAGGTTCATGTCGAGCTGCTCGAATGGAGATGGGGCTCTGTACTGCGATATGCTACCGCAAGACCACATGATTCAAAATACCTTCAACCTGGGAGAACAACACCACTACAACCAACAATACAACTTGGCAATCTCGGACAGAATAGTAGCTAAACCTGAAAAAACAAACAGCAGAGGGTCAGGGTTCATGTCGAGCAGCTTGAATGGAGAGGGGGTGGAGATGGGGCTCGGGAGGAGACGGGGACAGGTACTAGGTCATAGGAAAGGGATGGAGATGGGGAGGTAACAGGCGGCAGAGGTCCGAGAGCAGCCTGCCTCGGACACCGCGATGGGGATTAGGGGTGGGGTGGGGGGGGGGCGGGGCGACCCGGGTCCAGGACAGAGGGGGAAGGACAAGATGAGAGCGGCGCGGGGTGGGGAAGATGGCCGGAGAGAGAGGTGCCAGCGAGGAGATGGACGGCACTGACCTAGTCGGGTGAAGCAGCGCGAGGGGAGGGGTCTGGCTCGGCCGCCGAGGTTCGGGGACGGCGATGGCCGCAGCTAACACGGCGGCGAGGCTCGGGATCTGGCGGAGAAGGCGAGAGGGCGAGCACGGTGGCGCGGCTATGGCGTCGGGGGACGACGACCGGGTGGCGGAAGGAGGGGGCGCGCGTGAGGGTGTGGCGAGGGGGGATGTGATCTGGCGAGGGAGGGACGAAGGGATCGGGCGAATTAGCTAGGGGGGAAGATTACTAATGGCGCACCCCTTGGCGGTGCGCCATTAGTATGTTTTTTTATAGCAATGGCGTACCCCCGAGCGGTGCGCCATAAGTAATCTTTTTTTAGATAGCAATGGCGCACCACCCAGCGGTGCACCATAAGCAACTTTTTTTTGCATAACAATGGCGCACCAGCCAGCGGTGCGCCATAAGTAAAATTTATTATTATTATTTTTTGTTGCATCTAATAATTTTTTAGAAAATGAATATGAATATGGAACAGTAATATTTTTTTTATAAAAACAGTAATAATTTTTTAAAAAATATCATCAAATTTGTTATTTGAAAATATTTATGAATATGAAAAATATCATCAAATTTGTTATTTGAAAATATCATCAAATTTGTTATTTGAAAATATAATCAAATTTGTTTTTTGGATTTTAGTTGCATTCATTTGTGACGGTGGAGCGGGGAGGTGCGGGGGTCGCTGGCGGTGTGTGGAGCGGGGAGGTGCGGGGGTCGTCGGCGTTGTGGAGCGGGGAGGGTGCGGGGGTGGCGGTGGCGGTGGAGCAGGGAGGTGCGGGGGTCGTCGTCGGCGGTGGAGCGGGGAGGTGTGGTGGGTCCTCGGCGGCGGTGGAGCGGGGGAGGGTGCGGTGGGTCATCGGCGACGGTGGAGCGGGGGAGGGTGCGGGGGGTCTTCTGCGGCGGTGGAGCGGGGGAGGGTGCGGGGGGTGCTCGGCGGCGAGGGGGATCTGGCGAGGGGGGATAGCGATCGAGATGGAGGGGGGTCGAGATCGAGTGTCCTCATGAATATTCAATATTTTTTCATATTGAATATGAGAAAATATCATCAAATTTGAAAAAATATTCATGAATTCAAAAAGTGCCCATGAAATTTAAAAATATTCATGAGTTCAAAAATTGCCCATGAATTACAATCGAGAAATGAAGACTACAATTTAAATACAATAGATCTTAGCTAGCTATCTTTTCACAATCTTCTTGCCCTTCTTTTTCGCAAATGGAGTTCTTCTGTTGAACGGACGTCCTTTAGGTAGGGTGGTTCTGCTTCTTCTTGTGGTGTATGGCACTTCATCATAAATCGCCATGTTCCATCTTGGTCGCCGCATTTGTCAAGTCTTGCTCATTGGTGACTCCATCCATTCTCGATGATCTTCCTTTGCCTCTCCTCACGACAACACGATTGGGCTTTGATGGGTCGGTAATGAAGAAGCATTGGTCCACTTGGGAAGCCAGTACCCATGGCTCATTTTTCGCGGTGACGTTTGCGCCCGCAGTCTTGGATTTGGCTTCGGGTATAACCATGGTGGTGAAATACCGGTCTTCTTTTAGGACGCTCTTGGCCCATCTGACACGGAACATCGGGACCTTCTCTCCAGCGTAGCTCAGCTCCCATATCTCCTCGATCCTTCCGTAGTATTTTTCCTTGTCGTTACCGGTGTAGGATTCCATCGTTACCCCATAGTTCTGATAACCATCGCTTTTCCTGTCCTTGTCCTCGGTGTAGAATGTGTAGCTGTTGATATCGTATGCCTCATAGGTCATCAGGTTGTGCTCGGCGCCCTGTGACAAGGCGAATATGAGTTGTTCTTCCGCAGAAGAATCCTCATGTAAAGGGTACGACAGAAGCATCTGCTTGAACCAACGCGTGAAACATTAGTTGTGCTCTTTGATTATATCTCTATCTGTCCTCTGTTGGCCTCGGTCATTGTACGTCTTCTCAATAAAGGTTTTGAGCTCTACCACCCAAGGATCGACCACGTCTATATGTTGTAGCGCGACTAGGTTTGCTCTTTCAAAGTCGGTGAGTCGACCCTCGAAGTCGACATGCATTTCGCGGCGACCCTCGCGGTGACCCCATCTAGCGAGCCTGCCGAGGTGCCTGTTGACGGGCAGACCAACGGGGTTCTCGATGCCTAGATAATTCGTGCAGTAGGAGATGCACTGTTCGGTCAGAAAGCCCCTGGCTATGCTTCCCTCTGGACGTGACATGTTGCGAACGTATCATTTGATGACACCATTCATCCTTTCGAACGGCATCATGTTGTGCAGGAACGTCGGCCTGAGTTGGATGATATCCTCCACGATATGGACCAGCAGATGCACCATAACGTCGAACAATGCGGGCGGAAAGTACATCTCAAGCTCGCATAGTATCACCACGATCTATTCCTCTAGCCTTCCGAGTTGCCTCACGCCAACCGACTTCCGAGAGATGACGTCGAAAAAGTTGCATAGGCCAAATAGCGTTTCACGGACGTGCGTGTCCATGATCCCACGGATTGCAACTGGAAGTATCTGCGTCATCAAGACGCGTGGCGGTTGTGAGACTTCATCCCGCTGAACTTCGCTTCGATGGGTCTAGGTATCGCTTATCTTCCTCACAGAATCAGAAGGAAGTTTTACTCCCACGAGGCAGGTGAAAAACTGCTCGATCTCCTCCTGACTTAGAGTGAAGCACGCGGGAGGGTAGTCATTTCTGGTCTTCTTGGCCTTTTTGCCTTTGCGACGACTTTTCGTGTCCTACTTCACCTCATCATCATCATCATTAGCGTGACGCTCCTCCCTGATGCCCATTGATTTCAAGTCTGCCCTTGCTTTCGGCCCATCTTTGGTCCTCTCTGGCATGTTGAGCAAGGTACCAAGCAGACTCTCGCACACGTTCTTCGTGATATGCATGACATCAAGGCTATGAGGCACACGGTGGATCTTCCAGTACGGCAAGTCCCAGAAAACAGACCTCGTTTTCCATACCTTCAGCAGCGGCTCTGGCGCCTTTCGCTTCTTTCCCGGCTCTGGCGCCTTTTGCTTCTTTCCCGGCAGTGGGCAATCATTCCAATTTTTCAACAGCTCGTCTATTTCCTCTCCGCTCCTCGTACGCGGGCGTCTTCGGGGTTCGGTTTCACCATCGAACAGATCCTTGCATTTTCTCCATGGGTCATCGTTGCGAAGCCACCATCGATGTCCCATGAACACGGTTTTCGAAGACCCGGGATCTCTATCTAGCTGGCGATATGTTGTGTCATCCATGCACCTGACGCATCCCGAAAATCCGTGGAGCACCTGCCCCGCGAGATATCCGTAACCGAGATAGTCGTGCACCGTAGTGAGCAGTGCGGCTCTCATAGGGGAATATTCTTTCTCTGCGGCGTCCCACGTATTGGCTGGCGTTTTCCACAGCGTGTCTAGAACCTCTTTCAGCAGCCCCAGATACAGATTGATGTTGTTCCCTAGTTGTTTCGGCCCTTCAATTAGCATACTCATGTGAATGTACTTCCTATTCATTCACAGCCAGGGGGGAAGGTTTTACATCCACACAAACACAGGCCAGGTGCTATGTGTGCTTCTCTAGCTGCCAAACGGATTGACTCCATCGGTGCTCGCGCCCAGCACGATGTTCCTTGGATCGTCCCCAAATTCTGGGTGTCTGAAGTTCAACGCTTGCCACTCGCTCGCATCCTTAGGGTGACTCAGCATCTTGTCTTTTTTATTTATCTCCGGATCATTTCCGTCATCTTCTCGCTTCTTCTCCTCCCTATCCGCGTGCCAACGCATGAGCTTTGCTAGCTTAGGGTCCCCGAAATACCGCTGCAGACGAGGAGTGATCGGAAATAACCACACCACTTTTCGAGGAGCTTTCTTCCTCTTCTTGTATCGAGTGACGCCGCACACCGGACTTATGGTAGACTCCGCGTGCTCATCCCGATAAATGATGTAATTTTTCATGCACACATGGTATTTCACGTGCGGTAAATCCATAGGACACACAATTTTCTTCTCCTCCTCGAAACTGGTCGGGCACTTGTTCCCCTTGGGAAGACGTTCGTGCCAGAATGACATGTTCTCGTCGAAGCATGCGTCGGTCATTTTGTGTTTTACCTTCATCTCCAAAGCCATGAGCGTTACTTTCAGGCGGGTATCCATGGGCCTGCATCCTTCCTACAATGGAGTAACCGAGCCTATCTCCAGTTGATCCAGCTTGGCTTTCTCTCGGGCGGCAGCTCTTGCGTTATCCGTCTGCTTGAGAAGCAGCTCTTAAATATGAGGGTCCTGCACCCAGCCTCCATCATCGTCTGCTCCTGCATCTTCATCTTCATGATCATGCCCTTCGTCTTGATATTCCTCATCATCATGTCCGGCATCTTCTACATGATGATTGTGTACAAGATCACCGCCGTGGTCATGTCCGGATATTCTTCGCCTTCTCGCCCGCCTCGCGCGGTGGTTGTCTTCTTGCCCTTCCTCATTTCTTGCCCGCCCCCATCGACGACTTCATAGTCATCTTCATCACCTTGCCACCGATAGCCATCCATGAAACCACGCAAGAGCAGGTGGTCCCACACCTGCCCGAATCCGGGTCCGCAATAAGGCTCTTCACTTGCATCTTCGACACGTACATCTTATCTCCGTCTCGTTCTTTTGAAGCATCTCGGCCTCATGAGCTCAAAACCCTATTCACGATGCCTTCGGTCATCGTGCGGACTATGGTCGTTTGTGAGGTAGAGCAAAACGATATTTTAGAACCAAGAAAAATTTGGCATGACTTTCCCAAAAATAGGACAAAAAGAATGCATAGTGCCAAAATTCTCGCCAAACGGAAATGAATCAACATTCCGCAAAATATTGGCAACTATCGATTTCAAATACCGATACTGCAAACACAAACATATATGCAACACCACAAACATACATAGATCTAGCTAGGCCATAAAAAGTGCATGTGCACGTTGTTGGAGGGAGAAAAAAAGTAGATCTACAACATAAAGATAGCTTTCCCCTTACTTACCTATCAAAAAAAGGTAATTTAACCACTTAATTTGGATGAATCTATGGTGCAAATGAGGTGAGGAGGAGGAGGCAGCTGAGACAAGCTTGGAGGAGGAGGTGGAGAGAATGAAGTGGGGAAAGTGAGTGTGTAGGTGTGGCTGTCCAAAATATCTAGCTGGTCCCAGGATACTAATGGCGCACCGCACCAGCTTGTGGTGCGCCGTTAGTAGTTTTGCAAAAAAATTATAGTAGTGGCGCACTGTGTGCAGGTACGCCATTACTAGTTAAAACTAGTAATGGCGCACTATGCCCTGGTGCGCCATTAGTATTTTTGGAAAAAAAATTGTTACTAGTGGCGCGCCGTGGGTCTGTTGCGCCATTAGTGTCTATCACACTAATGGCGCACCAACTCATGGTGCGCCACTGCTATATAGGAGTGGCGCACCACATGTCTGGTGCGCCATTAGTGGCCATATCATCTATAGTGGTTTTCTTAGTAGTGTGGTGTCAAATATTGTGTATATGATGTCTAAACTATGCAATGCAAGACACCATATGCATGATATGAGCAATATAACCGTGCCAAGTTAGAGCATACACCTCAGTGGGGGAATAGGACTGGTCATCCGTCTCTGAATCCATCTCCGAGGAGCTATCGAGACCCAACTAGAGATCTGCTTCGATAGGTAGCACGGTCTTCTCTGGAAGCCTTGTTTTCACTCCATATTTTTCCATCTCCCACCCAACACTACAAAAAATACACTTCCATGATGATACGTGTTTGTCACAGTAGGTCGCGTTTTTTGTCATGCATGTACATCCATGACAAATTTATGACAGAATCAAGAAAGTCATACATGTGCTGTCGTAGAAGTGTTCCATGACATTAGCAAAATTATCATCACGGAAGTGTCCACTTCCATGACGATAAATCACGCGTCACAGAAGTTCTTTCGTCAAGGGTGACCGACACGTGGCATCCACCGTAACGGAACGACGTTAAGCTATTGGGTCGGGTTTTGGATCCGACAACCCGTTAACAGCCCCGACCAATGGGGATTTTCCACGTGTAAAATCATCATTGGCACAGATGTCACTCATCCAATGGGCGGGACACGCCTATGATATGTTGACACGTGGACCGGCCCATCAAGTTTAAATGGGCCGGCCCAACTGAAGGCCCACAAGATTTTGCGGACCATAATGGGCCGGCCCAGCTAAAGGCCCACGAGATTTTGTGGACCATAATGGGCTGGCCCAGCTAAAGGCCCACAAGATTTTGTGGGCCATAATGGGCCGGCCCAGGTAAAGTCCCACAAGATTTTGCGGACCATAATGGACCGGAGCAGCTAAAGGCCTGCGAGATTTTGCGGACCATAATGGGCTGGCCCATCTAAAGGCCCACAAGATTTTGCGGGCCATAATGGGCCGGCCCAGGTAAAGGCCCACAAGATTTTTGTGTGCCATAATGGGCAGGCCCAGGTAAAGGCCCACAAGATTCTTGCGGGTCATAATGGGCCGGCCCAGCTAAAGGCCCACGAGATTTCGCCGACATTATTGGGTCGGCCCAGCTGTAGGCCCACAAGATTTTGAGGACCCTAGTAGGCCGGCCCATTAACTTGCTGCCATGTTTTGGGCCAAACGCCGACCCATATTTGATCCGGTCCATTAATGGCTTGCCATGCTCCGGGCCTAATAGTGGCCCATATAGATCCGGCCTGTTAAAAGCGTACCACGTTCTGGGCCAAATTACGGCCCAGATCAGGTCCGGCCCTTTAAGAGGCTTTGGGCTCAATTATGGCCCATATCAGATTCGGCCCGTCAACTGGACACTATGCTTTTGTGCCCACTTGCTAAAGGCCCACTTAGTAATTCGGCCTGATATTAGTTTTGGCCTGTTAAGGGCCCATTTAACATTTCGACCCTATATTAATTTCGGCCTATTAAAATCCTGTCATATAGTTGGGCCTAACTACGACCCGGTTTGCATCCGGCCTGCTCGCAGCTGATATCTGATTAGGCCAAACAAGGACCGAGACAATTTTGGCCTGTTAAAAGCCCATGATCTGATTCGCACAATCATGGGTCGGGGTTCATTTCGGGCTGCTGCGTGACTAGTAGGAATTAAGAACAAACCTACTCTATACAATAAAGAAATTACGGCATAGTAACTAAGAATAAACCTACACTATACAATAAAGGATTTAAGGTATATTACATCCACGGGCATCAAGTTCGCAGTGATCATAAAGCGCAATGAAGAAGCAGATTACAAAATCGGGCACCATTGCAGCATAACAAAATAATCTCGAACCGAGACCACTTCCAAGACAGTTCAAGAAAGGTTAGCCTTGAGCGGGAACTGCTGCGCAAGCTGCCGAGCAAGGCTGTGAGACCGCCTAGCATGTCGGTCATAGCTTCTGTGTGTAGCTTTTAGTGATGAGATTCTGATTGGTGTTCTCTCGCAATCTTTCTTAGAGATAGGACTTCAAGTCGAAGTTGAGTTGCGTAATGCCTTTCGCTAGAACTTGGGACCAAGAAGTCGAACTGATTCGCATAACGAATTCGTGAGCTTGTCTCGACTATTAGTCTCAAGTAACTTGAACACTGCATCAAGACAAGACTTCGGGTTGTCTCGCTATCTTCGGATGTTTTGCCTTCTTTGCTGCAATATATGTTGGGTTTGTCTCACAGCCTTCAAGCAGACTTGTGCATGCCATCGTGCATATCACCTGAAACAAAGCGAGAGAGATGACAGGTTTTGCACGTGTATAAACAAAGATGATAAATGTTCTGTCAATTCTATCCAATTTCAAATTAGAAAATAAAGAGTATGTTCAAAATATCAATAGCATAATTTGGCATTGTTCATAATGCGGGAGCTTCACCACACTCTTTGGATTACCATGTCAACATAACAAGCATAGATGAAGGGCAAAGAAAATCATTGTATCTATTTTGGATAATGTGCATGGCATGTTGTTCATATCATCACCACATCAAGAAGATAAAATAGGAGATGACAAGGTGCAAACGTGGGCTGCTTTACCACACACCGGATTATAGATCCACAAAACAAGCATACATATAGGGAGTATTAAGTAATGTGCATGGTATGAATATGAATTTGGTTTTACAAGTAAAACTTAGAACTTACGGTTCTTACTTAACATGCATTTTGGTAGAAAGAGCAAACTAAACAGCAAGAAACGATAGGGAGTATGAGCAAATTAAACAGCAGCTTGAGGATAAAGGCTTTAGAAGGACTGACTTACATTAACAGCTAACACCGGCTTTATAATGCCCTTCTCCATGTCAAGGGAAGGATAACTCAAGAATTTCAGCACAGAATATTCTTCATAAGCGTTGCATGTACTCTAGATTTTGTAGAGAGTAATTATAGATATGATAATACTGGAAGGGATAGAGGATAATGAAGATAAGATGCAGATTGATGCTACATAATCAACTACCAATCCCTGGAAGTACAAGCGTTACAGGACAAAATGTACTGACAAGAGCAATGGGCTACACTTCTGCACTCGCATTGTCTGTGTATTCTACTTGTTGGTAAGATGAAATATAGATATGATCTTTTTAGTAAATGGTGGGCGAGGGAGATAAGATGCAGAATGCTACAATGAACCAATCCTCTTCCCATAATACAAGAGTGTTTTGAACATCGTGTACTATACAAAATGTTCTTATATTATGGGATGGAGGAGTAGCTGTTAATGTAAGTACAAAGTGATAGACCACGCTCAGTCCTTACAACAGGACTGCAGAGCTAAACCTCTTCAAAAGCATTGGGTTGATTCTAAATTTATGTAAGAGTCCATACGGATCTTATAATGTCCACCAAATGGACGATTACGAGGCTAACATGTGCAAAGTGATGCTACATAATCAAACAGCTATGAAAGTAAGTATGGTCATACAGGCAAGAGGTACTCACAAGAGCAATGCGATTATGCAGATAGTTGCAAGATTCTGTGGTCCCTTGAGAATGAATGTTCTTCCGCTAACAGTTTTCAGACAAGTGAGACATTAAGGCAAATGCGAAATGTAGTTCAAATTGTGATGTGATATCATAGATGCGACTTACGCCGCAGCCGAGACCAATGTGTAACAAGATTATTCCATCACCGTCGGATAAATGTAGCACCGGAGACTTTACAGAAATTTCGCTCGAGGCTTGCCATCGAAGCGCGCTTGCCTTAGGTAGGAACGATACTTCATCAACGAAGTGCTTGAAAAGCGCAACCAACCCTTGCTCATCATCACAATCCAGTTTGCTCCTCGCCTATTTAAAAGAATGAAATCTTGTGTCTTCTGTCAGCAGAAACATATGCAGTAATGACCATGAAAAACATTAGTACATTACTTACGCGTAAGTTGCGGAGGAAGACGGAAATTCTTCATTGTCTCATGTATAATATTTCCATGAAGGAAAGATGCACAAAGTTCCCGACAACAACATAAGCTTCGTCTTCTAAACTGGGAAGAAATGGAACCGGGTCCTATTTGCTGCAATTGGGGCTCTCTCCGTTCGAAAAGGATTTGGCAACCGGATTTGGTGTACTCTTTGCTGGAATGGGGTTTTGCATCGCATGGTGGTGCTATGTCAATGGCATAATCATACTGCTTTGTCGCAGCTTGGGGTCTGCTGAGTTGGGGCATCGAAATGACCAAAGGTAGTAGGGCTAGAGTCTGCTAGAGTTGAGGTATTTTGTTGGTCGTGTGATATTGCAACTACACCTAATGGGCTATTTGATTTATCAGGTGCCACTACCTTTTCCAAATACTTTGCTAGTGCTCCTCCACGATCAGCAATCGCCCTCCTCCTTTTGAACGTCTGATACACAAGAACAACATTTGAATGGATAAATATGGTGCGATGACAGATGGTATATGTACTGCAAATGGATAGGCAGGGCGTATTCACATTCACGATGTGTAAACTAAGCTAATGGCAGTTCAACAAAGTAGAAGCAATGCAAAGCATCAGTTGCAAGATATGTGCGAGCAATGTATCCTTGGAAAGTTAGAGCAAGTACCTTGATGGGTGAATAAGATAGGGCATCTTCCTCTGACTCCTCCACTAGGGAGATACATTGACTTAGGTCTCCCTCTAGCTCAGAATCATTGTTAGGATCATATTCTGAGCATGAATCTGTAGGTGGAGAGCGTTTGCATTGCATTGCATCCAGACTTGATTTCAGTCCCTTAATGCCAAGTTTGACAGCCATGACATTGTTCTACTTTATTCTTTTCATGCGCGCAAGCTCATAATCATTATGATGTTGTTTAGAATCTGAGATTCATGAAAACATAAAAAGTAGTCAGATTATCTATGGAATGCATTGCGGATTCAACTCGAAGAGTGTCTCCCTATAAACCCCTGCATATGCAAAGTTAACCTCCCCAAAGGCCGACTGCACGGACACACGTAAATACAAACCCTTATGTCTCTATAACAGTGCAGGCACACATTTCAAAACTGAAGTAGGAACATTAGAATCATATGAAATTCAGATTTGAACAAATAAACTAAGCAATTATGAGTGGCGAATGTTTAGCTTCAAGGGTGGAGGTTGGAAAAGCACACAAAGCAAGTAGGCAGATTGTATTCCATGTAAAAGATCGAAACTATGTAAAAGCTGGAAATGACACTTTCTTTCTATACAATGCAGTGTTCGTTACCCACACATGATGGAAGAGATCACATAGAGAAATATTATTCACTCATGTCTACGGTTCCGTTATTTATAAACAGGGTGGTCCACCCTAAAAGAATATTGACAACAAATATGACAAGGCAAGCATAGATGTAGTGAATCAATCATTTACTTGTGAGCTTACTAGGACAAGTATGCATAATTGTAACTGCAGTAAGAGACCGTCCAAAATCTGAATGAAGAAGTTTGTCTAGCACTTATTGTTTACAACTAATCGACGTGAATAATTGGATATTATATCAAATGAGTAAGACAGACAAATAAAATTGTCAACAAACCTGGCTTGCACTAGTAATCTAGGTCAATGTCACTACGACCAAGAATCCAAAATGACTAGTTTCTATTCCGAGGGCCGGAATTTTGAAAACCCTGTGAACTTTAGAGGTACTAAAGATTGCCGAAATACATCTGAACCATTAAGTGCAGGTAGCACTGAGCACACAACAAACCCTAATGACAGTCCTGCCTAATGAGTAATGAATCAATTAGAAAATGGGTGATGAGGAGTGGCTGCTGAGTGTTGAGGACGTACCTCATGATAAATCAGGTTGGCTTGGTGGGTGCTGCACGCCTGAGCCCTGAACGGACTGGGAAGGTAGGCACGGCGGCGCGCCCGGGCAGCGGTGACGTTGTTGGGCGAAGGCCTCGGCCTCTGTTAGTCCGCGTCTCCTCCTAGAGTCATGCCGTCCGGGACAGCAAGTCACCGGCAGGCAGGCGGTGGGAGTAGAAGAGATCGGAAGGCAGCAGAACAGAGGGGAATCGGGCCTGGATGACCTAAAATCCTGTGGTGGGCTGCCCACCGTGGGCACCTCAGAGATACACACCCGAGCGGTGAACATGCATTTCCGAAACTAATTTAGGAACATTTAGCTAACCAATTAAACAACTCTATTTTAATAATATCAGATTCGTATTTGAACAACTAAGCTTGTTTAGCTTGATGGGTGGAGCAGTGTCATTATGACACGAAGCAAGTATTCTGATCGTATAGTGATCACTAAAGGGGGAAACTCTAAGCATATTTTTGTAGCAAAAGAGGGTTTCCCCTCTGATTTCTATTAAAGAAACCACCATGGAACCAACATGATCAATTAAACCCTAAGCATGATCAATTAAACCGTATTATGGTTGTGCCATGGCAGATTTGAAGCTGCAAACCGGAGGAATGATATTTAGCATCCATTGTTTGCTTTGAACTAAGAACTAAATTCTAAGAGCTGAAAAGAAAGTAGAGTAACCAAGTTAAGATCTATTTTGTGGTTGAGATCAAAAAGTTGAGGAGATATGAAGTACCACCTCTCTTGCGGCGCCGTGTAGACATCGGGGGTGCGATGGCTGTTGGTGGCGTTGAAGCAGATCTGCGACGGTAGACGGTTGCATCGGAGGATAAGTCCCGTTGCGGTGGAAGAGAAGGTCGTGTGAGCGGCCCCGGCAAAGAGGACGACGTCGCCGATGAAGCGAGAGGACGCGATGCAAGGCTATTGGTCTGTCGCCGTGGATGAGAAACGTCCATCTCTAGCAGTGGACGACGCGGTCTTGGTAGGCGCTCCAACATGGTGGAGGACGGTGGCGATGGATGTGGTGGAGGACGGCGGCGATGGATGGGGTGGCAGACGGAGGCTGGTGTGGGGATGGGGTGTTCTAGCGTGGACGGTGTATGAATGGGAAAATGGAGGAGAGGTACGGGGAACCATGTTTTTGGGACGCGCATGTCTGAAATATGGGAAAGTTATGAACTTAGCCCCCGTTTAAAATTTGGATGTCTCGTCGGTTTGGGATAGGATGGTAATCTCGCATCTCACAAATATTTGCCGGTAACTATTTCGGGCGAGGAGAGGGTGTTTTGCCGCCCACGGTTGGTGCCCATGGTGTATGAACGGGGTTGACAGGTAGGGCGGTTGTGTCACGTCTGATGGAAGTTACACATCTGCCCCTATTTAAAATATTAGCCTACATCGATTTCGGACGAGGAGAGTTTGTTTTGCTGCCCAGCGTGTATGAATGGGGAATGGAGGGAGAAACAAAGGTCTTTCGGACGAACTTGAATCAAATGAGTTTTGCCGCCCATGTTTGACGCCCACCGTGTCAGAATGGGCTCAGAGGCGGTCATGTCACGTCTAATTGAAGTTACTAACCTACCCATATTTAGAGTAGTGGAAATTGGGCCGATGGATTGTCCGTATAATGGATAGACAGTAATTTCCATCTCCCAAACACTTGGCTTCGGGCAGCCGATGTGGGAGTGGACATTTTGCTGCTTCTTTCAAATTTTGGGACAATAAGCATCCACGTTTACCCTGGCAACTAAATTCGAATCCATTTTGTATTCCTATATGAATCTTTATAAACAATTCTATGTGTTTTTATATATCTTCAAAAGGACGACAAAGATGTATTCCACTGTCATATATGAATATGGTTTACAAATGCCGATACTCAAATTCAGAAACTAGAATCCAGTTTAAGGTGAATTCAAATATTTGGAACACTTCATGTCCAACTCAAATGTTACACGCAACATAATGTGTACTCCCATTTAGATATGTACACAAGCGATGTATCAAGATTCAAATACCGAGTCAATCAACCAAGAATGTATAGAACTAACAGACATATAAACACTTATAGAGTATATGGATCAATAATATCAACTAACATACATAAGCCAGGCCACTGTACTTTTTTTTGGCTACAACAGCATCATTTTTTTAGCTAGCATCTTGGCCCTTTCTGATGCGTGCCACTTATTGTCCATCTATACTACTATTGCTGAATGCACATTCAGCCCGATTGGCATATTTTTAGGTCTGGCCCAGCAATCCAAATGAAATGTCTCCGAGTCTTATCAATTAATACAGACTTGTGCTCAAATAAAATTACAAACCAAAAAAACAAAAAAATAATTATTACATGATCTCTAAAACAAATGGTTTGATTGATTACATGAACAGACAACACAAAGGTTATTCAACTATGGAAAGAACATTTCACCTATGATTTACCAAGTAGGAATTTAATTTCCTTTTTTCCTTCAGACCTTAACAATCTGGTGGGTCTCAGCTTGCTTCGCTTTTGAAATCCACCAAATATTTAATGGTTATCTTGAGTACTGCTTGTGATTGTGCTGTTTGCTTCCTCAACATGTCAACTTCATCTCTAAGTGCGTATGTAATCTCTTTCTACCACTAGTTTAGCCTCTAGAGCATCAGCAGTTGGCAATTCATAATGCACGATTGGCTGGTGCCATGTGGGATGATGCAACGTCCATGGGGACCTTGCTCTTTGATCTTGGGCTAACCTGTTTTGCCATTAAAGTTCGATTGATTCAGAAAAGTTGAAGTTAGCAAAACATCTCAACTGGGAGTTATAACAACAAACCAGTTAAACAAACAAGGAATTAAAGAGTTTCAATTGGATGCTGAAAAGTAGTTATTAACATCATTGTAACCCGTTGTTGCAGCAGCAAAGCAGTTAAACAAACAAGTAGATATTTAAGTTAAGGCAAACAGGTAATTCTTAGCAGTAAGTATCAAACACATAGATAGGCGTAGTCTACAATATGATTAACAGGCTGTGTCATTATGTAATCACTAGCAAACTAAATTAAGCCAAGCAAAGTAATTGAACAATTTTGCAATAAGTGGCTAACTAAAATTCCGAGAAGCAAGTACTGAACTTATGCTAGTTCTTTGTACAGGCACACTGCAACTTCTTTTTCGCTTACAAGGTTGTACGAAGAAGTCCATGGCATCAATTGCTTGGATACGCAATCCCAATACTTCTTTCTTCCCACACGGCATGGGTAAGTCGAATGGTTAATCTAGTAAGATGGTGCGTCCTTGATATGTTATATGAGGACGTGTAGTCGACTAGTTGTAGCCAAACACATCACAATCGGCTTTTATCAGATATTTTATGCGATTACTTTTGGCATATCAAGATCTAAGCAATCTACAATAGGATGAAAAGATGGCATCCTTCACATTATTGGCTAACTCAGTTCATAGAAACAAGCAATTCAACCATTCTGTGGGTAAATCAAAAGCGCCACTGGAATATTTTTCACTATCCAATCATACACGCAAAAAGGGGCGACGCCACCATAGGGGCTGGTATGGGCGGCCGCCTGAGGTGGCTGGAAAGTGTGCACCTAGTTTGAGTCGTCCAGGTTGGCCCACGCTAGTTTTGTTCATCCCAACGCATGAGCAGGCAATGTAAAAGTGAAGAAAAATGTCTCAATTTGGATGGGCCAATAACATAAGTGCAAGGCAGGCCCTATAGCAGGCTCGCGGCCCAAACGAGCGCCTCCCATATCGATCGACAGCAGGAAAAATCCCAATTCATTCGCTCCAGCCTCCAGTCTGGTTTGCTCCTAACCTAGCCGCCGTTGGACAGACCGACACAGCACTTCCTCGCGCCCTCGTTGGAGGGCGGTCGCCGGCTTCAAGCTTAACGGAAGGACAAGAAGATGAAGATCCAACCCGGTGTAGCTGCGTGGGAGGCAACGGCGGCAGACGGGCATGGCATCGAGCTTATGCAAACGGACAATCGCAGCTTGCAAGAGTAGCACGAACGAAAGTGTACATCACATCCCTGATTATATCTAATTCAACTCTTCAATTTCTGGCCAATAGTTAAACTGACGGTGTTGTAAAACTGCTTGTATGTAGGGAATCTATGAGAAAATGAAACCAATTTCTACTTATTTTCAAACTCCCCCAATCAATATTGAATCGATGAATCTGATGTATCTAATCAAGTTTCCGTGCAAACATACAAGCTCATGTTGTTCTTGAGCTGAAGTGTCTAATGAGCAGATCGCTAATGAAGGATTTGATGCAAACATTTTACATGCTCCCCGGTGATGAACATATAGTGTCTAATGAGCGATCTAATGCAAGCATTTTGCAAGCTCATTGAAGGATTTAGTGTCTAATGATGATCTACTATGTTGAGAGAGACAGAGATTTGCGAGCATTGATGACAAGCAAATTATAGTGCATTTTCATAGCTTGAAGAAACGCCGAGGCCATCTACCGTAAAGTCCCCAGATCATGACAACATAGCATAAATACTTTTCTAATCTGTTGTTTGAAACTATTGGCATACTTGTGCAGGATAGATATATTGATATGCAGTTTATGACCTGGTTATATGTGCAATTACACTTGATATTTTCAGCCGAGAACTAATAATTCAAGCGGTACAGACCATGTTTGTAGTCCTTGTACACCATGTTGCATTTGTGTTTTTGGTGCTTGCATCATTTAGTGTTTATAATCTGAACTACTTTGGATCATTAGCTGGATTTCAAACTGCATGTAGCTTCACATTTCTCAAGTTATGTTGATTTCCAGAGTGCAAGTGCCTTCGTATTTTTTAAGTTAAATGTTTTCCCCTGGTAACTTGAATTCGTGGATCAGCCACTGCACACAAATCATACACGAATGCCAATATGAATTAAATAAAATGCAGGGACTTACGCTAGCTCATTGTACAGGCTCACTGCAGCTCTGCTTGCGCTTGGGATGTTCCATGTACAAGTCCATGTTACCACTTGCTTGGATGTGCAGGCCTTGTGCTCCTTGCATCCCCTCTGCATTTTTGACACGGCGAATGGTTGATCAAATAAGAGGAATCGACCTTGATGTTGTACCGGAGGACAGATACTTACAAGGTTATACGGGTGTGCAGGATGTGTACCAGATCCCATAGCGCCGTCATGCTTCGCTAAAATATGGATTTGCTTGTTTCAGATGATATCTCCAGAATAAATAAGAGTTAAAGTCAGAGTTGCATAGGCGTGTAAGCTAAGAGAGCAGTGAAAGGATATAAAAACATCGTCAGAACAGTGCACAAGGGAGTGATGTGTGCATACCTATTTCAGGCCGGCGTTTGGGCATGCTCGCCTAGCTAGAGTGCGGGTCACTTCAGAGCCGTTGAGGGTGATGCGCTGGCGTTGGATGGCCGCGCACGGATGCAGATCTTGAGTGGCAGCAGAGCGCTATGATGCCTCGGGGGGGCGGAGATGCGATGATGTGCTCGGTGAAGTAGCCCCGGTGAGCTGGGAGACGGCAGCGGTTAAGCGCACCTGATGCGGTGGAACTCGGTGTCTGTGAGGCACGTCAGTTGCGGCGGCCGACGTTGTTGGTGGACCACCCGGTGCGGTGGACGAGGGCGTAGATGAGGTCGCTCCGGTGTGGTGGTGAAGCGCGACCGTCGTCTTCGTCGTCGTCGTCCAGCACAAAGGTGGGGAACGGTGGGGAAAGAGACGAGACGAGGGGCGATTTGAGGGTTGGCGGCGAATTAGGGATTTGAGCAATCTGGGCGCGGAACGGGACGGTGGACAAGAGAGATTTTGCAGGGCAGTAATTGGGGCCGCCAGATATTTCAATCCAAAACGTGGAAGCACGAACTTATATTGTCGTCATCCTTTTGGGGGGGGGGGGAGGGGGGTGGGTGGCTGGGTGCTACGCGTCCGTCCGACACACGCGACCACCCTGATAGGACTATGCTTTGGTGCCTTAAGGCACCTGGTTTGTGTCCATGACATGTGAGCCCAACAGGTGGCTGGCCCACATGTCAGTGACCCAAAGGCAGTTGCCTTTAAGGCACCGAAGCAGCGTCCACCCTGACACGACCCTGGTCTGCCTGGTGCTCCTACATTTGAGAATGCAAACGAATCTTCTTTCATTTGCAAATGAATCTGTATGTATTACCATGCCCGTGTTTTCCTTGCAATAATTAGTCATTCGAAACGAGATACTCCATCCGTTCACTTTTGTAAGTCGTTTCAGACAACTTAAAATGAACTGTTTTGCACATTGTCTGAAATGTCTTCAAGGTCTTATAAAAGTGAACAGAGGGAGTACTATAAATTAATTAATGAGGAGTTATTTGAAAAAAATCAAAACGGTACCCACGCTAACGTGGATTAGAGTGTGTGTCACATAATTAGTTATTTGAATTAGAGTGTGTGTCACGTAGTTAGTTATTTGAATTAGAGTGTGTGTCACGTAGCGATCTCCAATTCTAACATGGATTTCGCATTTCACTGTATCCATGCTACTTTTTAATACAAATTCATATGTATATGATGAACACCATGGTAGTGAGAAAACTTTTGGATGGATTCAAACATATGACCTACAAAATAGCACAACAAATTGAGTCAATGTCAACTTTTCAAACTTAGTATGCCACTAATTCAAATAATTACCCAGATGCCTGGTCCTCGGTTCAAATCTTACAATGTACAATCGAATTGAAACATCGATATTAAGTCTCGTACTATGTACATTCAAATGTTGTTTGTAGCCCCCCCCTCACAAACGCTACATACTTCCTCAGATCGGTCAATCTTCCTCTCCTAACCACCTTAGGAAGCTATCGGTTTCAACACACGCTCATTCTTTCTCTCCATGTTTCGATCTCTAAGTATCTCAACTACACAACCCCTTTTTCCACTGCTACCAAATGTATTTACCTCACACACCTGCCATTGCACCCCATGTCAAGCTATCTCTCTCTCCCCCCTCTCCCTCTCACCCTCTCGCGCTAAATACATGCATTTCCTATCTAGCCCCCCAACCTCTCGTGCGCATGCACGCACGTTGTATATCCAGGTCACTCCCTCGAGACTGTCTCACTCTTTCTTTCGCACGGCGGACCACACTCGCTCAATCTCGCTCTCTTTATCTGAGTCTCGTTTAACCTCTTTTTCTTTCACACCCAAATGATATATCTCCCTGTTCGGGCCTCGATCGACACACTCTATATTCTCTCACGCAGATTGTCTATCTAGGTCAGTCCATCCAAGCCGCCGCCACTCTTTCGACCTCATGGTGGGCCACGCTCACTCAATCTCTCTCTCTCTCTCTCTCTCTCTCTCTCTCTCTCGTGTGTCTTGATTGACCTCGCTCTTTCTCGGACAAAAACGATATATCACCATGTTTGAGCCCAATTCGACCTATTCACATTGTATACTCTCTCATGCACATCATATATCTAGGTCACTCTCTCCAACCCGTCTCACTCTTTCGATCGCACGGCGACCCTATGTGATCGGTTGACCTTGCTTCCTCCCACGCACAAAATATATCTACACGTCTGTGACTGGATCATCTCTCAAGATCTATCTTACAGCCCTCACCCTTGCCGAAAAGCTCAATCAGACAATATCTCTCCAAAGCATTTATATTTGTTCAATGAATGTCGGACCACACTCACTTTGTCTCTCTATCTATATGTCTCTCGATTGACCTCGCTTTCTCACACCGTATCTTCCACGCGTTGAAGCTACTACCTCTCCATCCCTCACAAAGACGGAGCTATTTACATTGCGAGGGGCACTCCAACCTTGGATTAATTTGTGTAGGCATTTATTCCGGTAGGTTTAGATTATATTTTCGTAGCATTCGGCCCACAACTACTCCAAACACCATTGCAACCCACGCAACTCCCCTAGTTGATTTCCCTCTGGCTCGGTCATCGCTCTCTCGCATGTCCTTTCTCGCCTTCAATGTCGCACCATGGTATTATTGAAAAAACTATGTTGTTCTCTTTAATTATTATAAATAAGCTACAAAACTACACACCGATAGTCCACTTGGAATGGAACAAATTTCGACCCACAAATTAAAGTGCTACAAACTACACACCGAGGGGCCCACATGTCATGAAACAAATTTGGACCCATATACAAATTAAAAAATAAAGGACGAGGATCGAACATGCGATCGGGCCTTCAAGCCGCACGTCAATAGGCAACATACGTAGAATAGCAATGTTTGTTGTACCCCCTTTGTTCATATAATGTTTTTATATTACCACAACCTAATTAATGGATAACATGTAATATTATTTTTAGTGCTTTCTCTCTCTCCTCCCCTTCTGCGTTTAGACGCACGGGTAAACAGGAAGAACTCACGGGCGATGTTGCCGTTGACCATATCTGGACGCGTTCACAAGTCACAGCACCAATTTCACGTACTAGCAGCAGTTGTCAGTGTGTATGTGCAATGCACGTTAATTTGGAAGTATATTAAGTGCATGCGGATATTAACTACTAGGATATTATTTGCGTGTTGTCATGTGATTAGCACTATTTTTGGCATAAATTAACTGCACGCTAAACGTGTTGAGCGCTCGACATTGAAGCAGTCTAGGTCATTGAATGACAAGGAATACATGTGGCTTGATGACGTTTTATATTTAATTTGATACGGCTCTAGCAGAACATGCAATCGATCAAACCATACATTTCGTTCAGTCTGACTCCGACTTTAAATTATACGACGATTGATATCAAATAAACGGAAATGATAAACGTTTGGATTTTAAGCATGGCAATCAGAATGTTTTTCATGGCAAATTTAGATTACAAGGCGGCGGCGGGGGCGTCTCGTGGTGGGAAGTGGCTCCTCTGCCATGCTCTGTGTGTCATCGGGCCACTGATCGACGGCGACGGCGGCGTCTTGCGCCGTTGTTGGCGTACTCTTGGACGTTGGCCTAGCTTCAAGGAAGGCCAAAATGTTCTGGACTTCGGAGCGAGTCAATCTGGCGGGAGGAGGCGATCGCGCAGTGCAAGGAAGCGGTCGACGGTGGCCATCCATGCTGTTGAGGGGGGCACTTTGGGACCCAGCGGGGACAAAGCGCTATCAACGGCGCGGCGGAGACATTCGTGTGCACGGCACCGCACGGGCGCGCACGTCGGTCAGCGACGGCAGGCGCATCTGTTGGCAGGTGCACGGCACCGCACGGGCGCGGCGCTGCCAGTGCACGCAAGCAGCGCATGCTTGGCAGGTGCACGGGCGCGTGAAAGTCGGCGGGACCTCGTGGAACCCGTGGGATCAAGCTCGGCGACAATGTGCGGCTCCCAGCCCATCAATGCCACGGGATGGTATTTGGCGCGATCGGGGCGACGGAGCGGAACGGAGCGGGACAGCGCGACATCTTCCCGCAAGGCCGTTCAAGCTCGTCCAAAGCGCCTTATGTTCTTGAGACTCCGGCTGGGTGTCTTCCTCAGGAAACTGGAACACTAAGGGCAGACCATCGTGATGCAGCATGGCGTACGTTTAGGTCAGGCTAGTTGGAGGTAGATGACAAGAGAATCGGAGAGGAAGAGAAAGGATTGTAGCGATACTGGGTAGTGCGGGGTTGATTTTAAACAGCGGCGCCGGCGACATTAAAAGTGGGAGCAGTTGGGACGACGGTGGGCGGCGGAGCCTGGTCAAAGGGCTCGCACGCCTCCCTGACAGCCGGCGCAGCGTTCTGCTCGCACGCCTCCCGTTGACTCACACGCTTTCTCGGACGGCACCTGCCGATGAGAAGCGGGGACTCGTAGTGGCACGTAAACGCCCACAGTTTCAATATGAAAGCATTCGCCTAAACGTGACAGGTCTTTGTTCCAGAATACCTTGGCTCTTCATTTGTGAAACTTGTCATAAACAGCTTGTCTCAAATTGAAGAAAAAACTTACGAAGTAATATTTGTGCCATATCACGTGACCATGCTTTGTTTCAAGAATTTATGCTCACTTTTGGATTTTCTGAAATTTAAGATCCAGGATTCGAAACAATATCATAACCTGCATCATGCAATAAATTTTCAAGCTTTACATCTGTCCTGTTGTATTTCTTAAGAAAGGATTTGGTCAAACATTTTGCTTAGTTAGCCTTCAGACAAGTTATATATGCAGAGTAAAATGATAATCCCTCCGTACCAGTGCATTGCCTGATATATTAACTCAAGTACTAGGCACGAACAAATGGGCTCAATTATGTGCTCATCCTGGTGTAGTAGTAGTAGTACTAGGCAATGAAGTTGACGGGTGACCTTGACGAGCGGCGACCGAGGGAATTGAACCGTACTCGACACGGTAGGTAACGTTGTCTAGTTACTAAAGCATCCCTCTGTTGTTCATCGGTAGTCATTATGGACCGGGGACGTGAGGGGAATTTCCTAGGGCTAGAATTCTGGCCGCCAGATATTTCGACTTGAAACGCTGGGGCTCGACTGGTTGGGGTTGCCTAATGTGTGTACCACGCACGCCACCGAAGGACACGAGCCTGGTTTTTTTAGGATCAACACGAGCCAAGGTCTGGCTGGTACGCTGTTGGGTCCTACCATTCGAGAATATGAAAGTAACCTTTTAAATTGCCGAACGAATCTATGTGTATTACTAATATCAACGTGGTAATTGATTTATGACGAGTTGTTGAATTAGAGTGAGTTTGTGATATAGTGATCTCAACGTGGATTTCACATTTCATGGTATCCCTCGTAAGTTTTCCAATGCAAATTCAAATTCAAAAGATGAACAATATGGAGGTGAGAAAACTTTGTATGTATCAAGCATATGACCACACACACACACACATGAACACAACAACAATCCAATAAGTATAGTGCATCTATTTTTCCAAACCATGCATGTATGACACAAATTCAAAAATACTCCTTCTATTCCTAAATATTAGTCTTTTAGAGAGTTCAACAAGTGACTACATACGGAGCAAAATGAGTGAATCTAGACTCTAAAATATGTCTATATACATCCGTATGTGCCGGTCCATTTGAAGCCTCTAAAAGACTAATATTTAGGAACAAAGGAGTAAAATGTAAGACATCCATGGTCCTCAGTTCAATATTTAAAATGAACATGAAACTGAAACATGAATATTAAGTCTAGTACTACAAGACATGCAAATGTTGTGTTTAGGCGGAGCTATGATTGTCGGGGTCAACCCCTCGACCTTAGATAAAATTGTGGAGCTCTGCTTAGGGTTGTTTAGATTATATTTGTCCCCACCTCCCAACCATCGATTGGTTGTGCACCCCACCCTCCTCCCCGGAGAATATCATGTGCCCCATACCTTAGATGCTATATGCCGTCTGAGTTGCTTGGAGCTTGTAGATCTGAGATATAGCAGCTCACATGATGTGTCTTAATATTTTTGCAGAAACCTTGATGAGTTTGAGAATTGCACACAATTTGTACAAAAACTACTTAGATGCCCTTTGATCCCATATCCAACGACTCAAAGCTCAGATCACCGTAGCATCTAAGATGAAGGAGGACATCATATTCTCCTGTATGTAAGAATATCATGTGCTACCACACCTTAGATGCTTTGGTGATACAAGCTCTTCCGAGGCGTTGGATTTGTGACCCAACACCTCCTCGGTGGTTCAATGGTTTTTTGAGAAAAGCCCCAAAAGAGTTCGCCACTGCTACAAGCACAAAGACTGCTCAGATGCCATTGATCTCAGATCAAACAACCTCCAAGCTCAGATCACCAGAGCATCCAAGCTGCGATAGCACCTTATGTTTTCTCGCACGGGAGAGTATGAGGTGCTCCTGCACCGTAGATTCTATGGTGATACGAGTTCACTGATATCTAATGGCCCACAGTAGGAGGTTTTAATGTTTTATCAATATACGACTGATAGAGTTTGGGAAATGCGTAGAAAGTACAAGTACTACGCATGTGCCATATGATCACTGATCATACGACCTAGATGCTCATATCACCGTAGCGGGTAATTAAACTACGGGGAGCACCTAATATGAGCACCGGGGAGCCGTTGGATCAAATATGCAGTGGCACACACGAGGCCTAAATGTTTTATTTGCAAAAAAACCTTTGGAGAGTTTGGAAATTGCGCATAATTACAAAGACTACTCCCAAGCCATTGGATCTCACTTCCAACGGTGTAGAAACTCGTATCACCATAGTTTCTAAGCTGTGGGGTGGATGTGATATTCTATGCCGCTGTCATTTTTGTTCATAAACTTGCAAAATACGTGTAAATCGTGCCGTTACTTGTCTAACCGCGCAAAGTGTTTGTTCAAAAAAACCATCCTACACTGAAATATCGGAACAACACACGGGGGTCCCACTTGTCATTAATCAAATTTGGACCTAAGACTAACAAATCTGAAAGACGAGATTCGAACTTGCAACCTGGACCACAAAGTGTAAGTCGATAGCCTAAAAAATGAATGGTTGTTGGCTTTGTCCCATAACTTGATTTTATTTATACAGTACTTGTGTTGAGTAGAGTAGAGGGAGTGCCTCGTCAACACGTGCATGACCGTTGTCTCACTTACTGGTGGGTCCCAGGTCTGCGATCTCAGTCTCTCTTGTCTCCATCGTCTAACATTTGCACGGGCACACACGAAGAGCGGCGCTAGCTTGCCGTGGTGTTATTACAACTAAAAAATATCTTGGAAAATAGAAGAATCGCCTAGAACAAAAGACGTTGTGGCTGGTCGAGACGGAGCTAACCACATCTATCCTCCGTGCCACGTTTGCATGATGAAGCTGTGTGGCTAGTGGGGTGTTTTCGACCGACTAGCTGGGTCCCGAGGTCGAACCATAGGTACTACGTCTAATACAGTATATTTTTACACGCACATTTTTCCTCCGTGCCGAGACATGGCACACCCTACCGCATGGTTTCGGGGTCCTCCCGGGTGGTGCACGCATATATTCTTCCTGATGTGGGACGCCCTACCGCGCGTTTTCTCGGTCCTCCAAGATCGTAGCGCTGAAGCAAGTAAATGGGTCGTCAAATCACGAAAGACCACCTTTCCCGCCGAGTACATCAGTGAAGCACGGTGGCTAGCTAGTTGGGCTAGTTCGACCGATTAGCTAGGGCACCGCCACATTTGTTTTTTCACCCCTTTTTTATCTACTTGTCGGCAGGTAAATTTAAATATCCACCGCGGCGTTGCTCTGGTGTTTGGGTGCGGCATGATTTTTAATTTTTTGATTGACGGGAGCAGGCGTGGCAGGATTTTTAATTTTTTGATTGACGGGAGCAGGCGCGACAACAATTAGTCACGATGACTCCGCCTGTAAAAACCCACTGCTCCCTGATGTGAGAAGTCGTCGACTAGTGTTTTACCAGGGTGAAAACCAAAATATTCCCCGCTCCCTCCGCCTTCCCATAGATTGCATTACCTTTCAGCCGTTTCGCCCCTTTGCTTCCTCTACCCATTGCTTCTACCTGGTGCCATGGCGGCGCAGCAGATCACGGAGTCCGAGGTGAGGCGCCTTACACAGGAGCTCCATGACAAGGATGCGGAGCTCAGGGCCAAGGACGTGGAGCTCTGTGAGCTCAAGGAGGAGAGGAGTGCCATGCTCCTCCGTTATGTGCGGGAGTTCACGGAGCTTCAAAAGCGGCAGGCGTCCACCACAAAGATGCTCGAGGCGTCGGTGGCGTTGCTACAGAAAGCAGGAGATACGATAGGCCATCAGGGGAGCCGGCTGGAGCACGAGCGGGCCGATCGTGACGAGGTCCAGGATCACCTCAGCCACTTGGTGAACCAAGTTTCCACGCACGTGTTGCGGCTGCGCGATGCCTACCGTCGTGCCAGCGCGACGATGTCGGCTGTGGGCTAAACCCGTTCGACCACGCGGTCCACTTCAACAAGCTGCGGCTTCCTGACCTGGTCTCCTTCTTCACCTATATCTCCGAGGAGCTGAGCCGTCTCCGCGCAATGGTGGGGGCTGAGCTGGACAAGGAGGGGTTGTAGGCTACCGTCGCCGTTGCCGGGCGAATCCTTTCAGGGCTCCGTCACCGGAATCCATTCGTGCCATTGGACGCCGTCTTTGATGAGCTGGCTCCCGTCGACCGGGAGCGGGCTCTGCAGGCGGTTGCACCCTGCATTACCAACATCGTGCGCCTCGAGAAGCAGAGGGACTTCGGTGTTGTTTAGGCGCCCTCTGCATGGGCATGTCCATGTCTCGGCGCAACATGACTGTTGGATCAAACTTAGACGGTGCATATCAGTCACTGTAGCACAAAGCGTGTGGGTGTGTTTGGTTGCATTCTCATCCCAATATAGTTGTTTCCTCTTCTTGTATTTTTGTCAACCTACTAGTGTGGACTCGTGCACCATTCATGCACTCTGGCAAACACCCAAAAGTGGGTCGAGAAGGGAACTTTTGCTCCCATCCCGTGCACCCTTCATACACCCTGCCTAACACTATTCGTGCTTCATATGGTACTCTCCGTGCGCTGTGGACCTAGTTCTGTTAACATTGATCTCACCGTTCATTCTCGACCGGACAGTCGAAAAAGCGGTACTATGTTACATATAGGAGTAGTTGACATGCGCACAACATCATTTGTTATCGTCATATCTTATTGCACTAGCAACAAGATTGTGTAGTACTGACGTATGAACCACTGCACATGCCTAGTAGTAGGAGCACTGTGTATGTTCAAGTGGCTGCCGTGTTTCGCACTCCTCCGTCAGAAGAGTGGAAACACTTGCTGTAATCATTTTTTCTTCGAAAAATAGTGGACACGCTCTACCGTGCGGATCCTCCTCCAGCCATGCACTAAATTACTCACTTTCACCGACGTAGGGACAGCCAAGACCGGGTCCACCAGCCATGCACTAAATTACTCCGTAGTAGAGTGACGGTAGACTACCCCGATCGAACCGCTGCAGTAATGCCCAATGAGCCATCAAATCACAAAACCCCCTCCTTTCCAGCAGTATGTTGGACGGACGAAACAGCCATCATTTCACTCTTCTCTCTCAGCTTCCTCTCTTGAAGAAAATCCCCACTCGCTTCACTTCTCCCTCATCTTGTTCCTCCTTTCACTCTTCTCTCTCAACTTCCTCTCTTGGATGGATGCCGGAGCACCGGCCGACGTGATGTCTATGGCTCTGGCCAAAACCGTCGAGGCTCATTTTACGAAGAAGCGCAAGCACCCCACCGAGACTACCGCAGACAAGCTCAAAGCCATCGCCCTGTCCAAGTCCCCCTCTCCGGGATCCCTCATTAAGCAAGTCCAGGTAATGTCTCTTGTTGACGATCTTTTTCTCAATCTTGATCGTGTTTTTTCATCTAACACGCAGTAAGAGTACTGGTAGTACAACTTTCTGGGTGATCTTGCATGTGATTTTAGTGTGCCAAATGACGGTTCTAAATTCCTCTTTTGACCAAAACATGCGAGAGGTTGACACTGATTTCTTGTAGATTACTTAACTATCTCCCTCGTCCCAAATTTCTTGTCTTAGATTTGTCTAGATACGGATGTATCTAATACTAAAATGTGACTTGATACATCCGTATCTAGACAAATCTAAGACAAGAATTTTGGGACGGAGGGAGTACTTTATGAACATCAATGCTACCTTTTAAGATGGTATATTTGCCTTAGTAACTTGTGTTATGGATATTGCATGTAATCCCTCTGCTCTCATGCCTTTCAGACATGTTCTAGTGTGTTTGTTCACTCATTTCTGTGGGTATATGTAGTCATATATTGAGTATAATATCGAAAATCATCTTATATTTCTGAACAGAGGTAGTAATAAAACATGGTTTCTGTTTGAATTAGAACCAGGTCCGCGGTGGAGATGAAGTTCTCAAAGTCATGCCGTGTGAACTGGAAGACCTGATGATGAGTTATCTTTGCTGAACTATCCAATTGTTGTGTCCTTGTCGCCACGTGTCCTGAACTAGTGTTTTCTGTAGCATTGTTGTCGCGTGTTCTCGAGGCTGTACTTGACCACAACAATTTCTGGCTGTGCCTTCGATTCTGAAGGGTGTGGTTCTTGTAAAGCTTCCCAACAAATCTGATGCAGCTTGTCTTCATCATCATGTTTATGAGTGGAAAGACCACTGTTAGGTTCTCCAAGGTTGACAAGATGGTGATGGTGCATGTAGACATCTCACATGAAGTCCATGGCCTAGTCGGTTATGTGGGGTTCATCCGTGAGGTCGGTGGCAAGAAATAGTCTGCAGAGTTTAGTTAGTGCAACTTTTCTTGTCGTAGTAAGTACTATTGTTCAAGACTTGATTTGTGTTTGTGAACCCTGTATTGTTTATTAGTACTGCCGCTTTTGGTGTGTGGTCAGTCCGAGAACGGTCTATGTTAATGTCTGTCCACTCAATTTGGTCTCAGATATTTTGAAGTATCCAGATCATATTTTTTGTGAGGACGGTTTATCAATTATGGTTACACTCAAATATCTGTATGCATTGCAGGGTTTATCGCACCCACCAGGATTTCCAGTCCATGGATGTTCGGTCCATACGATTTGTCACGACCTTTGGACTGTCACGCTTGTGGGAGTAGGCGGGGCCCTGCATGCCACGCGTAGTTGGACAATCAATCTTTTGTTTAGTACTTCAACATAGTGATTTCTGGTAAGGATTCACTCGTGTCACATCAAGTAAATCTTATTGATTTACTGTCTAAATCTTATTGATTTAATGTCATGTTTTCTTTCTTTTCCTGCAATTTTACGATGCAGGTTTTTCCATGTGACATTCATCATGGAATAAACCGTTTGGTTTGCTCTACGATAGCTATTTTTGCAAGTTTCACTTCTTATGTCGTGGTCAAGAACGAAGGCTTGCCCATCACTTATATTATCGAAAAATTGGATCAGTCTGTTGTCTGAGTACAAGCTGAATCCCTATGATGAACTGCAGTTTGGTTTAACAAAAATGCCACAATTAGTCCTTCTCGCGTTTAAAAGAAACAAATAAAAAATCTGGATCACGGTCATGGATCCTAGTCAAGTTAGAAAGCTGATCATAGCAGACCATACACGATCGCTGTTGTCTCGCACAGATCAAGCACCGATAGTTGCTCTAGCACTGACAGCGGCAGCATCTCAGTCTGATCCAGCTGAGGATTGGGCACGACCGCGTCAGCGAATCAGTCTGATCTACCAGAGGATCGGGCATCGACATCGACACCTGCTCCGACACCGGCACCAGCTCTACAAGGAGCACCATCTCCGGCAGCAGCAGCGGCTTCGGCACCTGCACCAACACTTGCACTTAAATCTGCTCCGGCCCATTCAGTTGCACTGGCAACAGACTGGGCTGCAGTTCGCACTTCATATACCAAAGTCCTTACAAAAACCGACATGTCCACATTCTTGGTAAGCATTGGCCGCCCAAGTGCTTCGTTCTTTTTTCTTTCCATGTTGTTTCACATGATTCACTGTGTTGATCTAACTGTTCGGGTATGTCTTCTTGTTTGCAAACAGAGAATTCCTAGAGCAACGAGGGAGTCGTTCAACAATCCGAGGCGATCATGCCAAGTTTCTCTTACCATGCGCATCCTTGGTGTGAATGAACTTGCTCAATATACCGTAAGTACAAAGGATGGTCGATGATGATTGATGCTAAAGGATGGTCAAGGTTCAAATCTAAATCATATCTTGCAGTAGGGGATGATGTCAAAATTGAACTTTCTCGGCAAGGAGAGCTGGTCCAAATCAACTTTGAAATTCTTCAAGAGCAAAGACGCAATCGCCGAACTAATCTATCCTCCGAGAGATTTTGATGTAATAATCTGCATGGTGAAACAAGTGTCCGTGTGTATAAGTAGTACGACAATATTATTTATCACATGGTATATTGTTGATAGAATTGTAACTCGATTGCTGGTTAGGAAGCGCTGCTCGATTTCATTCCAACAGCTGCCGCTTTATTCAATTTTGTGTATTCGCCTATGATAAAGATCTAAAACCAGCGCCTGCATCGATCGCTTGCAATATGAAAAGCGCTGAGGTAGAACACATGGGCCCCCAAACGTGCAGGGGTCGGCTCATGCCCAAAGTCCGAACCGTGAGCCTATCTGAGTATTATATTCTCAGCTGAACCCCCATAAAAAAGCTGAACCCCCATAATGCCCGTGCGTTGCAGAGGGAGTATATTTCTCGGCAAGGTGAGCCTGTGATATAAAAGATTTGTATATTTCTTTACAGAGGGAGTATCTCTCTGTCAAAAAATATATTTATGTGTAACTAGTTACTCCTGTCTTTCTACTTCCTTTCGCTGATATGTGGGGAAACCGGCAACGGGGTCCACGTGCCATATGCACAAATTAGAGTGCACAACTTCACAAGTAGACACACCCGGTCAGAAGGCGCGCAAAGAATGCAATGAGCCGTCAAATTACAACCCCCCTTTCTAGCTTAAGCAGTAAGTTGGACGGACGAAGCGGCAATATTTCACTGGGCCTGAATCCCCTTCTCCCTCGTCTGCTTGTTCAAAGAAAACCCCCTCTAGGCGATTGCATAGGTTTTTCTCATGGAGAACCAGGTACGAATTCTTCATCCATCCCCGATAAATCCAAGTCCCTTGGTCGCAGGTAATCCTAGGATGGCAGCCGCCGCCGTTGATGCGTTTTTCTTCCTACTGAATCTAGTGTATTTCATTTGCAGTGCCCAAAGTGCGAGTACCCTACAGGTTTCTGCGCCCTCGGCGAGACGCCACACTTGTTCCTTCTCATCCTAACACAACATTTTGAAACACACACAATATGTTCCTAGAATCCTCTTTTCTATCTGGGAGGGTGGGTTTTTTTTGAACATGTTGTGTTCTCATATTATTTTTCCTGCAGTGTATTATTTGCTCTGCCAGAACACATGTACTCAAGATCTCGGCCTTGCCATAACTGAATACACAAGTTTAATGGTCAGAGTGAAGACAAGCCATGGATATAAGTTCCGAGTTGGGTTCATGAACCAAGAAGATCGCTGCTTTTTTTATGGCCGAACTTGGATAAACTTTCTCAAGTGTTACGGACTAAAAGTTGGCGCACGAATGTTGATGGAAATAGTAGAACCTGGTCTCATCTTCACTGCGATCTTCCACCCCGACGTCGTTCCAATTGTTCATCCATGTTAGTTTTGTATCTGGTTCTTGCTAGTTGCCTCGATTACTTCTTAATCCACCTATTCTATCTAACTAATCACAATTTAACTTTAGAAGTAGCAACGAATCTCTCACGAAGATGCTACTTCTAACTAATATTTTCTTATAATTGGTGGCACGTGTAGGTTTTTTCAGAGTTAAGCGATCTGCTCGCTTGTTACTCTGTAATAACTCGGCTGTTACTAATGGCCTTGAAGTTGATGGATCGACATCCACAAGATCCTACACTTTATTGATAGTCTTGAGGTCCTTGTGGGGCGTTTCAATGGTGGAAGGCCACGTGGGATATGTGTGCCATCGCTGCACTAGTTGAACAGGTCCAACTGTGTCGAGAAACTTATGGTACGAGCTGTTTTCTCGTTATATATGTTGTTCATAAACTATTGCTTATACACAATTTTACAGCTCGATCTTCTTGAAACAGAACTGCGAAGTTCTATTGTTCCTATACTGATGATGCGACCATGGTTGGGTCAGACTTTGCTTGGTCACAACATGATGTTTATGTCGACCTACTCAATTCCCCTTGGAGGTGAAAAGATACTTATTCATGGGTGGTTTCAAATAATGAAGGCTCGCCCATCTTGGAGAATAGGATGAAGATTATGTTCATGCTTTTCCATGGCTCTAAAGCTTAACATCATGTTTATTGACCACGCTATGGGATGAAGCCGCTTCGAGAAGGTTGTGGATGCGCTGGGTGGCGCTGGGCCTTCTCCGGGCTTGGCGGCCTCACCCTTGGTTAACTATAGGCAAAGTAGCACTCGCTCGAGGCGTGCTTTGTATGGTTGAACCTGTCTAAGTACTCATACTGCTTTCAGCTTTGGTTGTTAAGTGCCCCGCTGGTTTCGATTAAGGTTGTTAAGTACTCCTGCTGCTTTTTCTGATCTGTCATGTTTCTTGATCTGTCTTCCTCCGGCCGCCAAACCAAACCAAGGTGCAAGGGGCTTACCTTCCGCCTCCCACGGCTGGCTTGCTTCAACAACGACGATCGCCGCCCCACCGCCTCCTAAATCGTTAACGCCGACGTCCTCCGATGCTTTGGTGCGCTTGCACAAGTGGCGCCCCTCGTGTTGTCAACATGGTCAACAAACAATAGGAATCGATGAAATACGTGGAGAGGATGACAGAGGGGCCCACCACGTCGCAGATGGAAAAATAAAATGCTTCCTCCTAGTGTTTTCCCGACATCCGGGACCCACGACATTGTGAGCGATATAGTCAATAGACAAGAGAACAGCACCAGATCGGCTGACACCTGGGACGAGCTACTCGAGCAGTATTTTTTTGTTTGGTATTGTTGAGACGGAGCAGGGTTTGAACTAGGCTGTGGCCCGCCTAGCCCAGGCTTATATTTTATGTTCACCATGTAACTAGCCCATCTATTTTTTCTTTTTGAAAATGAGCCCAGTTTATTTTTTCTGAAGAATACCCAATCCAGGCCTACTTATTTTTCTACGCCCTGATGGGCTGCAACTCTTTCAAGACGCCTACAAATCTTGAAAGTAATATGAAATGGGTTGTGAATATAAAAAAAGATGACAAATTCGCAATTACTTTATAATTTCTGAATTTTTTCACATTTTCACATTCCTATTTCACTGGGCATTAGCCTAATTTAAATATATCTTCAAAGTACTTTAAATCTGGCTCGACATTTCGGTATTAAAAATAGTTTGGAACCCACAGAAATATGCAAAATTGGCCCTGGCCAACACAAAGAAAAACGACTGCAATAAATTGCATAAGAAGTTGCCATGAGATATATATAAATTATTAAAAAAAGAGGGAGTGGCCTGACTTGTGGGCCTATTTAGTTGACGCGTATGCAAGATTTTTTTAGTTATTATATACGTCAACAAACATTTCTAGCAGACGTAACCGCTGGATGTCAATCCAACGGCCGTCGTGTTTCTTCAATCTCTGATCTTCTTGCTCCAGCCGCCAAAGCAGCGCCAGCGGGACTGCCTACTCCCGCCTCCCGTGGCGGTTGTCTGCCGCCAGCAGCCTCGCCCCCTACTACTCCCACCGCTGGCTAGGGCATCCCTCTACTCTCCCACACCCCCTGTTATTCTGTGGTGACGACAGCCTCACACCGCAGCCGAACCGGTGAACGCTCGTACTCCTCTCCGCGTGGGCATCCATCGCGCGTCTTCCCGGCTCGCCGTCCCCTTCCTAGGCCTCCCGTCGCCCACCGCCGTGGTGCTCTCGGCGCGACGTGGTCAATGTGGTCAACGACCAACTTCCATCGGAAGAGTACTGTACGTGGAGAGGCTGACAGCTGGGTCCACGACAGTCGCAAGGAAGTGCCTCCTTATTACGCGGAAAATAATTATTCCTCCACCGACAGCTGGGACCCACCGGACGGGCCACCAGATTCTCGCGAAAAATCGTTTCCCGATCGCTGGGACCCACCGGATGGGCAATCAGATTTCGTGAAGAAAACGTTCCCCATTGTCACCGACCCACCGGAAGTGCCTCCTTATTACATACAAAAAAATGAATACTCCCCCGGCTAGCTGGGACCCACCTTGGTGGGAGGCTGACTTGTGGGCCTAGTAAGTTAACGGGGACGAAGGGCTTTGTCAACTTAGTCAATATGAACGATTCTAGCTCCAGTGACCGTACGATGTCCATCCAACGGCCGTAGTGCTCCTTCAACCTCTGGTCTTCTTGCTCCAGCCACCCAAAGCAGCGCCGGTCATGCCGCATGCTCCTGCCTCCCGTGGCCGGCTGTGTTGCCGCAGAGGCCTCACCGCCCCCTACTATTCCTGCCGCTGGCCAGGCCCTGCGGCGACGGCAGCCTCACACCGCAGCCGAACCAAAGGAACCTCGACTCCTCTCCGCTGGCTTCCATCGCCTCAGATTCTCGGCCCACGTCGTCCCTTCCTAGGCCTCGCCCTCGCCCACCGTCGTGGTGCTCTCCAAGGCGTGGTCAACGTGGTCAAGGAACGACTTCCATCGGAAGAGTATCAGACGTGGAGAGGCCGATACCGGGTCCACGGCCACAACCCAGTTTTTGTGATTTGCCAAGTAAGTCACTTTGTCAGGCCTGTTGGGCTACAAATCTTTCAAGACGAGGAGAGCTTTCATTCAGCTGGCCGAGAAAATGGCCCATCAGTAATGAGAAATGGGTTGTACATTTTTTAAACACATCAAACCGGCAATTAGTTTCAAATATCTTTTTTTATTTCAAGATTTTAAATTACATTAATTTTTATGCCTGGAGAATTTGTTGGATTTATATTGATATACATTTATTTTTTAAATCATTTTGAATGCGAGTCGAAATTTCGGGATTAAAAACAATTCGGACCACACCGAAATATGCAAAATTTTGTATAATTTTTTAACCGTGACCACAATATGGGCTGTAATGCTAACAAAAAGAATATGGGCTCCAAAAAAACCTTAAGAATTAGCAAATGGGCTGTAAATTATTAGAAATAATGGCAGATGGGTTGTACGCTATTTTCCACAGATTTGAGAATTTCCTAAAAAAAAGGTTGACGCACAAGCACTGACTGTTGGATGTCCATCCAACGGCCGTCGTCTTCTTGAATATCCGCTCTTCCTCCTCCATTACCAAACAAGCGCCAAGGGACTGCCTACTCCTCCTCCTCCTCACGGGCCTGGTCAGGTTGTCGCTACAGCCTCACCGCCCCACCGTATTCCCATCGCTGGCCTAGCCATCCTCTACTCACCCACACTCGCTGTTATTCTTCGGCGATGGCGATAAACCAAGAAACCTCAGATACCATACTTCCTCCGCTGGGAAACAATCGCCGAAGTCTTCCTCGCCTCGTGTCGTCCTGCTCAAGGCCTCACGTGCCGCCCACCGCCGTGGTGCTCTCGCACGGCGTGGTCAAGTGGTCAACGATCGACTTCCATCGAAGAGTATCTGTGCGTGAGACGCCGACACCGGGTCCACGGCCGCAGCAAGGATGTGCCTCCTTATTACGCCGCAAAATAATTATTCCTCCACCGACAATGGGACCCAGCGGACGGGCCACCGATTTCGTGAAAAACGCTTTCCCCATCGATTGCTGGGACCCACCAGCTACACCTTCGCACGCAAGGAAGTGCGCCTGGGCAAAAACAAAACAATTCGCCGATCGATTGCTGGGACCCACCAGCTACATCTTCGCGACGCAAGGAAGTGCTCGATACGGGACCCACCGGTCAAAGCGCACGAAGCGTTGCTATTTCGTCGCGAACGTACATACATATATACCGTTGGATGTAGAGGCGCACGTGTCGTAGTAGAGGCGCGCACGTAGCATGTACACGTACGTACAGCGGCCAGGGTGCAAGAAAGAAAGTATGGCCATGTATGTGTACATACGGGCGGGGTCTCGAATGCCTACTCATGCATACGTACGGCGAGGGCTCATTGACATGGCTGGGTCGGAACGGAGAAACAGCGTCGTCGTCGTGTTCATGGGTAGGCAACGGAATGCGTCATGTTCATGGGAAGGCAACGGAATGCGTCGTGTTCATCGGGAGGCAACAGAATGCGTGGGAGCCAACCGGCTGGGTCGGAACGAAATGCGTGGTCATGTTCATCGGGAGGGCTTGGACGGAACAGGCGATGGCAACGAGGCCTGGCGTACCACAGAACGGAGGAAACGGCCTTGTGTTCGACCGGCCATGTTCGAAACGGAATCCTGTTCATCGGAGGGTCCGCGCATCAAGAACGGATTTAAACGGACCTCCTACGGTCAAACGGGGTCCCGTTGATCGGGAGGTGTGGCGCATCGCAAAACGGAGGAAACGGACCTCCTACGGTCGAAACGGGGTCCCGTTGATCGGGAGGTGTGGCGCATCGCAAAAAAGATGAAACAGACCTCCTACGGCCGAAACAGGGTCCCGTTCATCGGGAGGGTGTGGCGCATCGCAAAACGGACTCCACGGATACTGTTCATCTCCACCGTCGACCTCCTCCAGCCTCCACGGGCTACCGCCGACCTCCTCCACCTCCACGGCCCTCGCTCATCCAGCCTCCACCGCCGCTACTCCACCGCCATTGCTCAACCACCTCTCCACCGCTTCACTGCTCATCCAGCCCTCCACACCACGGGTCCTATTCAACCACCCTCCACTCGCATTCTCCATCGCTCATCGCTCATCCAGCCTCCACACCACGGGTCCTGTTTATCCAGAGGCAACGCCACCGCCATCGCTCATCCAACCCCCCGCAACGCCACTGCTCATCCAATCGATCGACTTCATTAGCAGCAGAGCGGCGAATCGCCCATCGGATTCAGCTAACAGCCATCGATCGATCGCTCGGGTTCAAGAATTTGTAGCTCGCAGGCAATCGCCGGGTTCGATTAGAGCCCAACGCCTTGCTCGGTTCGATTAGAGCCAACGCCCGCACACACGCTGCTGCGACGTAACGTACGAGAAACGCGCATCGCCGCCCCGACCTCCAACCATAACCGAACTCCCCAAATTTTCCTCCCTCGCTTCTACCACGGTTTTTTCGTCATGGATGGCCCAAAGAATGTCATTCAGTGCGCCTCCGCCCGGCCCAGATGAAAAGCCCATTTTCTGTCATGATTTTTGTCATAGAAGTAGGGCCCACCACATCTATGATGATACCGGTTTTGTCACAATTATCGCTATAGAAGTGTCATATGTATGATGTAAAAAATTGCTCGCCCAAAATGTCACGGATGTGTCTTTTTTGTAGTGCAAATGGCTGATTCACGTGAAGAGTAGTTTAATGTACAAACATTGTCGACAAATGGAAATGTAATGAAGAAAAGGATGGGCAAGATATCATTCAAATATATGATGCCTGCTTAAACAGGATGGCATTGCACATTTCACATATATTATGGCTGGCTAAAATACATGAGACTGCATAATTCTATATATGATATAGAAACTAAACATGTGGCATTACAGAACATGTCTAAACTAAGCAGATGACATATTATGTCAAAAGTAGGCACTACAAGGCAACATATGCATGATATGACTAACATCATCATGCCAAGGTAGAGCAAACACCTTGGGGTAAATAGGAGTGGTCATTGCGATGAATCGCCTCGTAATAGATATCTTCCTCTGGATTGCAACTGAGAGGGGGTTGCCATTGAACCCACCATGGAGCGATGTCGCATGACATTGTATTGCCAAGAAAACTCTTCTCTTTTTCTCTACATGTTCAACATGACTGTGTACAATATCTGACATGCATACGGGAAAAATATGGTGAGATTATGTAAGGTGAGCATGCAGAAATCTAGAGTGATGGTAACAACCAGTGGATGGATCCAAAAATAATGATAGCGGGCTCATGATTGCTTTAATTTAATACAAAGATAGATGATGATTTCTTTACTATTTGTTTCCCACCAAGATGAACAACATAGGCATACCGTAGGTGAACCAGATATTAGACAGAGATACTATTCATTGTTGCCTCGATATGTGTGATATGTCTCCAACGTATCTATAATTTATGATGTATTCATGCTGTTATTTTATCTTTCTTGGATGTTTTACAATCATTTTATAGCAACTTTATATCATTTTTTGGGACTAACCAATTGACCCAGTGCCCAGTGCCAATTGCTGATTTTTGCTTGTTTTTTACATCGCAGGAAATCAATACCAAACAGAGTCCAAACACAACGAAACTCCCCGGGGATTTTTTATGGGCCAGAAGACATCCACTGGGCCGGAGCTGTACATGGGGGGTGCCCCGAGGGGGCACAACCCACCAGGGTGCGCCAGGCCCCCCTTTTTGCACTATAAATTTCCAAATATTCTGAAACCCTCCGGGGTTAACCTAGATCAGAAGTTTCACCGCTGCAAGGTCTCTGTATCCGCGTAAACCAATCTAGACCCCATTCGGGCACCCTGCCAGATGGGGGAATCATCTCCGGTGGCCATCTTCATCATCCCGGCGGCCACCACGATGAGGAAGGAGTAGTCCACCTTCGAGCCTGAGGGTTTGTACCAGTAGCTATGTGTTTAATCTCTCTCTCTCTCTCTCTTTCTCTCGTGATCTATATCATGGGCTTTGTTAATATAGTTGGATCATATGATGTTTCTCCCCGCTATACTATTGTTGTGATGAACTGAGTCTTTACCCTTTGAAGTTTTGTCTTGTCGGATTGAATATTCAGAGGTGAGAACACATCATGTATGTCTTGCGGTATGAATACTTGAGGTAACAATTGGGGTATCATATTGATTCACTTGATATGTGTTATGGCATTCAACTCGCGGATTCTCGCGATGATATTCAGGTAATCTATGCATAGGGGTTGATGCACGTTTTTATTATCTTTTCTCTGATAGAAACTTTGGGGTCCCATTCTAGTTCTTTGTGTGGATTGAGTATTATGAATATGAGTTTGCTTTGGTGCTACTTTAGTACGAACTCTTGATTAGATCGATCGGAAAGAATAGTTTGCGTTATTCTAGTATGAACTCTAGGATTGATCGAACGGAAAGAATAGCTTTGAGGTGGTTTCATACCCTACAAACAATTTATATCTTCTGTGCTCCGCTAATAGGAACTCGGGAGTGATTCTGTATTGCACTTTGAGGGATAATCATATGATCCAACTATGATAGCATTGTTGAGAGATTGCACTAGTGAAATATGGACCCTAGGCCTTGTTTTGAATCATTGCAATACTATTTTTGTGCCCAATTTACTAATTGCTACCTTGCTATTTTTATTTATTGAGATTATGAAATATATTTCTACCATCCATATTACACTTTTATCACCATCTCTTCGCCGAACTAGTGCAGCTATACAAATTACCATTATATTGGGTGTGTTGGGGACACAAGAGATTTCTTGTATTTGATTGCAGGGTCTTTTGAGAGAGACCATCTTCATCCTACACCTCTAACGGATTGATAAACCTTAGGTCATCCACTTGAGGGAAAATTGCTATTGTCCTACAAAACTCTGTGCTTGCAGGCCCAACACGTGTCTACAAGAATAAAGTTGCGTAGTAGACATCAAACTCCTTTCTGACGCCGTTGCCAGGGAGGTGACTGCATGAAGGTATATCTTTAGATCTTGCAATCGAATCTTTTAGTTTCTTGTTTTATCACTAGTTTGGTTTATAAAAGAAAACTACATAAAAAATGGAATTTAGGTTGCATCATATTATTGATCATCTTTATAATATCTTTCTTGAAAATGATGGTTCGGAAAATTGTGCTCAGTTGTTAGAAGAAGAAGTCAATAAAATGCTTGGCAAAAAATATTTGAATGATGAGCATGATTGCAATGTTGTTAGTATGAATTCTTTGAATATCCTAAATGCTAATGATGGTTGCATAAGTCATGACAAAAATGTTTCTTATAAGCATGTCACTTTCGCGGAATGAATTGGGAGTGCCTTTGTACACCAAAAAAGGGAAGATATATTTTGCAAGAAGCATAAATATTTGGAAACGAAAAATTGCAAGAGAGGCTAGATGATTGTGCTGAGAGATGTAATTTTTTCGCCATCCTTGTGAACTTTGCAATGAATGTGGTCATTTAAATCTCCAATGCAAATTATTTCATGATCAAATCGTGTCAAAAAATTGTGACAACTTGATTACCCTTGAGCATCATAAAGAGCTTAGTCTTATTTTGGGGTATGAAGAAATGAAACGTATAACTAAGGGTTTTCCAAATCCCGAGAGATTTCTTGATTTTGATCTAGAAGAAATTTATATGTTTTGTGAGGTAAATTGCATTGAGAATCATTATATTGCCAACTATCTAAAGTCAAGAGAACAAATAGAATATTAAGAGAGTACTAATGATAGGGAAAATATTTCCCATTACCCTCCTAGTGTTTATTATGATGAATCAGGTAACGAGGAGGAGCTTCCTATCCAACCAATCTCATCAATAAGAAGCTTGAAAAGATTAATTAAACCCACACATGATGTGGTGAAGAAGAAGAAAAGAAGAAAGAATAGAGGTAAGAAGGTATCTCTCCCAAATAATGTTGCTCCTATTATTGTTGTGCCTCATGAAAATTAATCAAAAATAATTGTGGAAGATGATGCAGTTCATGATGATTTTGTTATTCCTATTATTTGTTGTGATGATTATGATTGGGATGATAATGATACTTCTTATAATCTTGGAAATCTTTTTGGCACCAACTTGGGAAATTATTATGATAGAAATTGTTATACCGTCGGTGCTATTCATACTATTAATGATGAGAGTGATTATGCTTATTATATGCCAAGCCACAAGCTTGGGGATGCTATGTTTGATGAGAATGACATGTTTGAGAATTTATTTGATGCAATTAATGTTTGTCCCAAGATTGGGGATGCTATGTTTAATGAAGATTATCTTTTTAGTCCCCCTACTTTGAATGATCAAACTTATTATGATGAAAGCATGCCTCCTATTTATGATGATTACATTGATAAAAGTGGGTTTAGAAGAGTGTTAACTCTCACTGGTGCGTGTCGGTCCTAAACAAACGGTTTTAACCCCTTTCCGCGACGGCATTTGGAATCGTCGCCATGTGAGTGTGGGCGATAGGGGGGTCCTTCCCACACGACCCAGAAACCATCGGGGATAGGAGCCTTGATGCATACAGTTGTCCCTATATAACCGTCTCTGATATCTCAAATATCCCAAACACTTCATCCTTGCTACTCATTTGTGCTCGCATTGCCATAGCAGTCGGAGTTTTGTAGTTCTACCTAAAACTAGGCAGATTCTAGGCACGGGAGCTTTCCAGGTAGATTCTAGGCTTATTCCAGGCACGGGATATTTACGATGCCTGGCACATCACAAACAGTTCATGATTATAAACCATGTACGATAGGTAGACAATCACACACATTTAGTTTTCCCGCACCATATGTGATAGTGTCTGACATCACACACGCTTTGAGAACGGCAACTGTGTGCATGCTTGCACATGTTTCCTCTCTGTGAACCATCTCGGATTATGGTGTATATCACAAACGTTTTTTATTTTACCAACCATGTGTGCCGTAATGACCTGCACAACGTAATTTCGCCCTAATTTAATTGCTGGTATTAAAAATTGTACCTAATTTAAACTTGAAAGTAGGTTGTAGCTTTATTCATATCCATCATGTTCAAACAACCAATGCATTATTCGATTCACAGGTACATATGTTTAAGAATTACATAAGCAGCAAATAAAGAATGATGTACCAGGGTCCTATACTTGTACTACTACAGATGGTAAAGAAAGAGGCGACAGACATTCCAGTTGCCGAACAAGGTGAAGCGGAATGGCCCTATTGTGCTCTCCTAGATGCAGAAGGCATGCAGGACTCTAGTCCAACCCCTTGTGAAGGCCGGCTGCCAATCATGTAGTTTGAGAGGTAATCTTGAGTAAACTGCTTCAGGATCCACTGCAAAAGAAAAAAGATTCAGATACTGTCATCTAACACAACTCATTACGGGTAGTAAAAACAAGGCTACAGGTTTCTTACTTACCATCCTGCAGTTCATTGTTGTCTTGCATAAAGTGTAAAGAAATAGTTCGATTGACATATCTTGACCCATTTTAGTAACAATCTTTATCAGTTTCCTCACTTGATGCTGGTTCATGAATATCTCATTGCCACATACGCAGAAAGGGTCAAAGTGTGGATCTTTGGCAATGATATATGTACCTAAAAGCACCAAGTTAATATTAGAAGCTAAACAACAATTGAAAAATGATGTAGTACAACACTCCATCCATCCCATTATATAAGATTTTATTACATGTATATCTAGACATCATCAGAGCATTAAGGTAACACTCTTCCTTGTTGCTATGTAGCCTGGGATTACATATTTAGTCATTCAGTACAATGCATGTTGCTAAACAACAATTGAAAAACGAAAAGGCATGTTAACTGCAATATCCTTAACAACAACCAAATATCGTAATTCATAGTGGTATTGTTGAAACTGTTATTGATGAAATTGAACTCCACAACAAATAGTTGCACATATAGAGCATCACATTGTGAAGAACTGAAATAAACATGTCATAAGGACCTCTCTTGGCGATCCTTAAAAAGTTAAAGGACTAAAACCCTTAGTGGATATATATATATACTCCAGCAATTTTTGGCCTTTTCAATTTGATCAAGTTCAAAGCAGGTTCAACCGAAAGTAGCATGCATTCAAACATAAACATAGACAGTTTTGCATAACTGAACATAAAACATAAATTTAAACTAAGCTAAACTACTTTCGGACGAAGTAGAGGTCGAGCAAATCCTTCCTCACCATGTACGGTGTGCCGCAAGCTGGGTCCGGGCCAGTACCGTCGTTGGGTTCGTCAGGGAAGGCACTCCTCCACTCGTCGACGTCGATCTCCTCCTCCTCAGGGCCCACCTCGACGCCCTCCGCGCCGCCGTCGCCGCCGCCTTCGACCTCGTGATCAGAGGAGAGCGCGGTAACCTCGCCGCCCTCCGCGCCACCGTCCTCGCCGCCTTCGACCTCCTCATCGGAGGTGAGCGCTATAACCTCGCCGCCCTCTGCGCTGGTAAAGATCCCCCGCTCCGCCTCCACGAGCTTTGGGTGCTACCGACGGAGCTCTTGCATGTAGGCCTCATCGGCGGCCTCGGCCTCGAGATGCTCCCATGCCTCGCGGTCCTCCCACGCCATAGCCGAGTTCACCACCCCTGGCTCCGGCGAAACGATGTGGACCGGATGTGTGCCGAAGGGGAAATTGAGCCTAGCCGCCGCGCAGTGGTAGCAGACCTGCCAGCGGTCGTACTCCATGGCCCGAGCTCGGCCGTGTGGAAGCTACCGAGCCACTGGCGGGTGTGGGTCTCTCGATTTGTAATCTCGGCGACCCACGTCCCCCACCGCCATTGCCGGACCATGAGGTAGGACTTTGTCGGCTGCCGGGTCCAGGAGGATGGGAAGTCTCGAATCGGGCGAGGTGCGGCGGCGGTGGATCGGGGACTGCAACCGCGGATCGGGCCCATGGAGGATGACGGGACACTCGGCGCCACCTCGCCGCCTGCCGGGCGTAAAAGGCAGCGATAAACCTCTTTTGGCCATTATTACTGAGCCCCCGCCACACAGGCAGAGGTTGAGGATGGAGGCACCGGCGATGGCAGTGACCTACCAATGGTTTCGATGGTTATGTGTGTCTATGTGAGCAGAGGTTGTGTTTGAGGAAATACTGTGGCAACTGAAAATTTTACTAGGCGGGAGTAACAAGGCGGGGATACTGAAAATTTGGATCAAGGGCGAGCAGATATTTTTGAGATTGTGAGGGATGCAGAGGCAGGATTAAAATGCCGGGGCTATTGAAAATTTGAATCAAGGGACTGAAGCAGAGCAGGAGTAACACACATCGCACACGGTCCACACATCCTAATCGTGTGCTATTAAACATTAAAACCTTCCAAGCGATAGATATTTTCTAGATTGCGAGGGATGCAGAGGCGGGAGTTTTGGGGGAGCGAGCTAGTGTGCTTTACACGCCAGCTGTGGACTGTAGCAGACGCACCTTCTCACGTCAGCTATAGGCGTATTATACACCGACTGTCGGTGTACAAAAAGAGGGGTACACTTTTTGTACCCCTATAACTGTGCAAGGGCAGTCTGAGCCGCGGGCACCACCGCACTGAGCAAGGCAAGGGAGGTGAGCCAAGGTAAGGCCGAAGCTCGAGAGGAGCAGAACGACGCCAAGACCAAGACCACAAAGAGCAAAAGGGACAAAGCAGACTCCCCCGGCAATATCCTTGCCGGGAGGCGGTTTCAGCAAACCCGGCAAGACCCTTGCCGTGGTAGCTCGCCCCACGCCTACAGAGCGAATCACCCTTGAGTCCACTGCCCCCATGGGGCAAGGATCCAGGAGACATCCCCGTGGTGGCATGCAGATCTTTGTGAAGACATTCAAGATCAGATACACACTACAGAAGATGACGACCCTTGGCGGGATCCCAGCCAAGGAGGACCACAAGGCCCCCGGCAAGAGCCTTGCCGGGGATGACAGCAGTCGCCAACGCAAGACCCTTACCGGGGCCCCGGAAAGACCCTTGCCGGGGCTACATCGAGGCCCTTGCCAAGAGCACCCGTAGGGCCACCATCAGGCCCACGCCAATCAAACCTTCACCACCGTTCGCATGCAGCTGCCGACCCAACCAGTTGGGCAGGCACCTGCGTGGCGGCAAGCGGATCTTCGTGGAGACCCACCACTGCGCCACCTCACTGCACTGCGCCCGCCTACATGGCACCGCTGGCACCGCTGGCAGGCGCATGTCGACACGAAGGGAGCGTGACGACGAGACAGGCTCTCCTCACACCGATAAAGCAAGGATACCTAAGCAAGACGCATTAAAGGCGCTTTGTCATGTAATGCGAGGGATAAACTCAAGATCATTGTACCCTTTCCACCTCCCTGTGCCACCGTGGCAACCCCTTTCCCTATAAAAGGAGGCCCAAGGCGACCAGGAGGAGGATTCGCTTTTGGAGCTCCTCATGCCCCATTGCTAGTTCAAGAACACAGATAAACAAACCACCAAAGCAGGAGTAGGGTTTACGATCCTCGCGTCCGAACCTGGATAAAGAAACCGTGTGCTATCTGCTTGATCCGCTCTTCTCACGACCCCACGCCCGCGACCGTAGTAGGGATTCTTGTGATCCCATAGGTGTCGCTCCCACCGACATCTTTGGCGCGCCTGTAGGGGGCGAGTTGTGAGAATCGGCTCTAGCAGTTAGTTCGACGCTTTTCATCGTCATGGCGCCCAAGAAGAAGATGACGTTGGCGATTGGCCTGTCGGAAGCCGGACACCCCGCCCCGACGCTGGCGAAGCAGCGGACCGTCGCAGAAAGGACCCGGGCGCCGTCATAACACCAACACCGCCCCAAAGAGCCGGAGTTTGGGAGGCGGCGATGTGCGTGCGCCTGGTAACGGGCCGCACGCCGCCAAATCCAAAGATGGAGCCAGGCCCTCCGCGGGTGGCGCGGGGCCTTCCAAGATCGCTGCCACCCCGCCCGAAGGCGACGTGAGGGCTTCCAAGACTCCCACGCCGGCGCCGACGGTGCGCTCCTCTCAAGCGGAGCGCGACAAACGGCATAATCACGCTGAGGACCCCGGGCATCACCGCGGAAAGAGCCCCGAGCGCCACTCCCGGGATTTAGAAGACCTGCCCGCTCGCCGAGGCGCTGGTGAAGATGGCATGCGCACCGCGGGACGTGATAGAGCTCCTTCGACATGGTCAAGTCGGCGCTGCCGCGATCTGTGCAGGTTTCATCGCCACCAACGCCAGCAAGAAGCCCGCACGCTGCAGCAGTTGCTCCTCGATTTTCCTCCCACTACGGGAAACTCGACGAATGGAGAGCCACTATCCAAGCCTTGTTGCGGTGGCCAACAACACGAACCGAGTCGGTGGAGCCCCAGACGACGCCCGACGGAGTCCCACGCACTGCTGGCGGAGAGCCGGCGGCGCCACGACCACGGTGCACTCGCCTCCTCCTTGTTCGGCATCATGGACGCCAATTGTCGCGACGTTACGGGCACGTAAATCTCCGTAGCATCTTCCGACCGCGGGCCCATCGTGACCAGCGCCAAGTTCTTCGAACGAGAACATGAAGACGCCGAACCACTATCGAGCGCCGCGCTGAGCGCGCCACCAATCGACACAAGCGAAAGGTGGCTCGCTGTGAGCCCCCGCACCGGGAGCCTCGGAGGCCTACCTTACGAGGTAGGCTGTCCGCTTTACCCATGAGCTGCGGCAGTTCCAGTGGCCCACTCACCTCACCTTCAAACCCGACGTGGGCGAAAAGTACAGCGGCAAGACCCACCCGTCCGAGTTCCTCAGCATCTACACCATCGCGATGCAAGCTGCCGGAGCCCGCAACGATAAGGTGCTTGCGAATTACTTTCCGTTGGCTCTTAAACCCAACGCCATGTCATGGTTGATGCACTTGCCGGTAGGCTCTATTTCCTCCTGGTCGGATTTGTGCCATGAGTTCGTGGGCGCCTTTACTGGAGGCCACCAAGCCCATGGCCAAGCAAGCGACCTGCACGTCAATCCCCAGAAGGGAGGCGAGAGTCTCCGCAAGTATATACAGAGGTTCAGCTGGGTACAATACAATATCCCTGATGTTCACCCTGCCGCCATCATCAGCGCGTTCCATCAGAACGTGCGTAACCGCAAGATGCGCGAAGAGCTGGCAATGAACAAGGTGAAAGATGTAGCAGAACTCTATGTTCTTGCTGACAGATGTGCCCGAGCTGAAGAGGGAAGGAAGTACCCCGGCGAAGATGCCGGCATGGAAACCGACTCCTCAGATGAGGATATTGCCGCCCCAGTGAAGAAAGGCCGGCGCCGCAACAGGAAGCGCAAAGGTAAAGCCGTGCTTGCCGTTGAGGGATCTGATGACACCGGCTCCACCAAGAAAACTAAGGCAGATGACCCAGGCAAGGAATTTGCCGGATGTGTCGCCTGCCGGGACTTGGCGGCTGCCGAGAAGCCAGGAAACTCTGACAGGCGATACTGCAAGATCCATCGCACCAAAGGCCATGCTCTCCAAGACTGCCGACAGTTGGAGCTCCTCGCTGAGAAGCAGAGGGCTGAGTATGAGAGGCGGGACAAGGAGAAGGGCCCAGACGGTGCTGAGGGGTCCGACAAGAAGCGTGACGGCCATGCGGGCCGTCGCGGCAAGGATAAACAACAGGAGAGGTCCGCCCGGGGCCGTGACAAAAAGCCAGAAGACGACGATCACGAAGAGGCCGACGAATCAGGAGACCAAGAGTTTCAGAAAGCTACAAACAGTGGGCGCCTCGCTGCATACTTCTCACCGTCGGCTTAAACAGTGGGCGCGAGAGATTACAGCGGCAGAGCCGTCGTTTGATGCCCAAAGGCCGCTAAAGTGGTCCATCACTCCTATCATTTTTTACACTGAGGATCACCCTGATCGCACTACTGCGGTCGGGTGCTTGCCATTCTTGGTTTCACCAACAATACGCAACCTCAAGGTGACGAAGATGCTAGTCGATGGCGGGGCCGATCTGAACTTGATCTTGCCTGCCGTGATCGAGAAATTGCAGATTCCTGATGGAGACCTCGAAGAGACGGGCACGCTTCAGGGGGTTAACCCGGGAAGAAGCCAACCCAAGGGAAAGGTCATGCTGCCCGTGACTTTTGGAAGCGACCTGAACTACAGGACGGAGAGGATCGTGTTTTATGTTGCCAAGATCCCCTTGCCCTACAACGGGATCCTTGGCGCCAAAGATCGGCCAAGTTCATGGCGCGCCACACCACGCCTACAACACCACGAAGATGCCAGACCTGTGATGATCATCACCATCCCCTCCGATAAGAAAGATGCGCTGATTTGCGTTGACCAACTATACCAGCAAGCAGTTGCAGCAGCTGCCGCCACTAGGGCACTTGCTCCTGCCGCTGGGACCTCGGGAGGGAAGAAGAAGAAGAAGACTGGTGAGACCTCGGACACCCACTCCGGCAAGCGCACCTCTTCGGAGTGTAGCGCTACCGTCGAGGACGTGCCAGAGAGCTCCACCGGCGGAAACAAGAAGCCCGTATTATACCGCCGGAACCAAGAAGGTTCTGTCAATGAGGACGGCACGGAGGGCTTTACCATAAGCTCCACCCTTGACGACAAATAGGAAGACGCGCTCGTCACCTTCGGGCGGGCGAATGTCGATGTGTTTGCATGGCAAGCTTCCGACATCCCCGGTGTTCCTGTGGAGGTGATTGAGCACCACCTTGCTGTCTGCCTCGCGCGCGCCCGTCAAGGTAAGGTCATAAAGCAAGCTTTGGAACGACAAGAGTTCATCATGTAAGAGATCCGAAACCGAAGCAGCGAGTTTGGTAAGAGGAGTGCTCCATCCAACGTGGTTGGCCAATCCGGTCATAGTGCGCAAGGCAATGGGAAGTGGAGACTGTATTGATTACACAGATATCAATAAGGCTTGCCCTAAAGACCCTTCCCATTGCGCCAAGATCGACCAGATTGTTGACTCCACGGCTGGGTGTGATCTGTTGTCATTCCTCGATGCCTACTCCGGCTACCACCAGATCTTCATGACAAGAGAAGACGAAGAGAAAACAACATTCATCACCCCATGCGGTACGTATTGTTTCATGCGGATGCCTTTCGGGTTGAAGAGTGCTGGTTCGACGTTTGCAAGGGCTGTCCAGATTGGTTTTGAACCCCAGCTCCATAGAAATATGGAAGCTTATATGGATGACATAGTGGTCAAAACCAAGGACAGAGCAACCCTCATACCAGATTTGCAAGAAACATTTGCAAACCTGCGCAAGATCAATCTCAAGCTGAACCCTGAGAAGTGTGTCTTTGGAGTCCCGTCCGGCAAGCTTCTCGGGTTCTTGGTGTCACAGCGTGGGATAGAGGCCAATACGGACAAAATCAAAGCTATAGAGCAGATTGAAGCACCCAAGCGAATCAAGGATGTATGTCGGCTTGCTGGTTGCGTCGCCGCCATGGGCAGGTTCATTTCCAAGTCTACCGAGCGCGCCCTTCGCTTTTTCAAGATCCTGAAAAAGGCGGACCCGATGGAGTGGACGCCAAAAGCCGAAGCAGCATTGCAAGGTTTGAAGAAGTACCTCTCCTCCGCGCCAATACTAGTTGCGCCTAGGCCACAGGAGTCGTTGCTGCTATACCTGGCAGCAACGGACCAGGTGGTCAGCGCCGCACTAGTGGCACAGAGAGAGGTTGACGACGAGGTTATGGCAGCGGCAGAGCCCGACACCACCAATGCAGAGATGACACAGCCAGTTGAAGTGCCGCCGAAGAAGAAAATGATGCAGCACCTGGTCTACTTTGTTAGTTCCCTCCTACAGGGGGCTAGATCAAGGTACTCCGGCGTGCAGAAACTGCTCTTCGGCCTTCTTATGGCCTCGAGGAAGCTGCGTCACTACTTCCAGCACACAAGATCACTGTTGCCACTCGCTTCCCCTCAAGAACGGATATTGCACAATCCAGATGCAACAGAAGAATTGTGGAATGGGCATTGGAGCTGTCCAGCTTTGGCCTCAAGTTTAAAAGTACTTGACGATTCAGAGCCGAGTCCTAGCGGAGTTCATTGCAGAATGGACCGCAACGTCTGACGAAGAAGCCCAAGAGACTGCTCTTCCCGGCAAGGAGGCAAGTTGTGATTGGATCATGTACTTTGATGGAGCTTTCTCCTTACAAGGCGCCGGGGCTGGCGATCGCTTGTCGCTACTTAACCGGAGAGCACCTCAAGTACGTGATCCAGATGCACTTCCCCAGGGAGGTGTCAACAAACAATACGTAGCCGCCGGCAAGTACTTTCCCGCCGAGCTCCCCGTAGCCGCCGGCAAGGATGTTGCCGGGGATACTGAGCCCGCCACGGGACGACTGGCTCCGACGGAGCGTCAAGCTTCTTCCGTCGAGACAGCCGCTCCTATAGCGGAGGAAATGCCTTTAGTCCACGCCGCCGAGCCCCAGGCTCCAGCGTGGGCACAGCATACCGTCCGATTCCTCCAAACAGGGGAACTTCCCGAGGAGCACGAAGAAGCGGGAAAGTAGCCCGTCGCTTTACCATGTACCAGTTCGTCGATGACGCCCCTGCATGTAAAGAGGCCGAACGGTGTGAAATTGAAGTGTATCCTCGAGAGGAAGGACTGGAGCTGTTGGCGAGATACACGGAGGCATATGTGGATCCCACATTGTCAAGGGTCCCTGCCGCAAGGCATTTCGCAAGGCTTCTTCCGCCCACCGCCTCCAGATGCGACGACACTAGTCACTAGGTGTGAAGCGTGTCGGCCCATTCAAAGAAGCTTCATCAGCCGGTGAAGCCCTTCAAACCATTCCTCTCTCTGGCCCTTCTCGGTCCTGGGGCTCGACATCTTGGGCCCTTTCCTCCCGCTGTCGGGGCTTTGAGTACTTGTACGTTGCAATCGACAAGTTCACAAAGTGGCCGGAGGTGGAGGCAGTGAGGAAGGTCACAGCTCAGTCAGCCGTCAAGTTCTTCAAGGGACTAGTATGCCGTTTTGGCGTACCCAACTGGGTTATCACCGAAAATGGCACACAGTTCACAAGCCGCACCTTCATGCAATATACCCAAGACCTCGGCAAAGAAAGTCTGCTTCCGCCTGCTCACCCACGAAGCAATGGTCAAGCTGAGAGGGCAAATGCTGAAGTATTGCGAGGCTTAAGGACCAAGACCTTTGACAGGCTGCACAAGAGTGGAAGGCGCTGGGTTCATGAGTTGCCGGCGGTTCTTTGGTCGATCAGAACGACGCTAAATCGAGCCACCGGCCAGACACCTTTTGCCCTAGTATATGGGGCAGAAGCAGTTCTCCCCACTGAACTCATATACGGGTCACCTCGAGTGCTCGCTTATGACGAGCTTGAGCAAGACCAACTGCGGCAAGATGACAAAATGCTCCTTGAGGAAGATCGTCTTCGGGCGGCTGTGAGAGCAGCACGCTACCAGCAAGCCTTGCGCCGCTACCATAGCCGCAAGGTTCATGCCCGAAGCCTTGAGGAAGGCGACCTTGTCCTTGGCGCGCTCAATCGCCAAGAATTCCAACAAGTTGACGCCAAAGTGGGAAGGCCCTTATCGGTGTCTGAGTCACCGGCCCGCGCGGTCCACTCGAGATCAAGATGCTGTTCCGGTGAGTAACTCCTGGAACATTGAGCATCTTCGCAAGTTTTACCCGTGAGGCGCGGCTTGCCGGGCCCCCCGACAAGCCACCTTTTGTACAAGCATTGCCGATGATGCATGTAACCCTTTGTACAAAGCCAGGCGCAGACCCTGAGCATAAATAAATGAAGCGTTAGCGCCCTAAGTTATAGCATGCATGCTAGGTCGAGTCTCGTCCTTGGTTAGGGTTGATAGTGCTTAGCGGCGACTAACCCCTAGCTTAGAGGTCGAGTGTGCGTCCCTCTGCCGTTCTTTTGTCTTCTTTAGTTCGCAGGACTCACAGATATCCTTGCCGGATCACTTGAGGACGAAAAAAGAGGGGGGACAGACCGGCATCTAGACCCCGGCAAGCCAGTATTGCCGGGGGCTGCAAGTGCAAAGATTCACCCACGGCGAACCAGAGTTGCCGGGGGCTATAGCTTCAGATAAGTTCTTCATCCCTTATCATGCATTCCCTTATGGACTGAGGTATGTGAAACCTCATTTTCTCCTAAAAGCTACCGTGCTCCCTTAAAACTCTAGGCCCTAGGGCTCGTTCCTGGGGCCAGGTTTGGTCGTAGTCGCGGCAGCAAAAGGATGAAACGAGGAGCCTGAGCCCACCTCATCCCTGCCTCCGCCAAAAGCGTGAGAAAGGTCGAGCGAAGTGGGAAGACGGCAGGGCCTGTTGCCGGGCAAGGAAATGTTATCTTAGAGATATCAAGGATTTACTCCTTGTCGTGGGTTCTACCCGCAAACAAATGACCCGGCAAGCATCCCTTTTTCATTAAAAACATTCCACTCAGGTACAGCCCATGGGGAATGAGAAACATGAATGATGGGATTACAAGTTTTAAATTCAGTCAAGGCCCAAAGGCTTACAAGCTAAAAAGAGATAAGGTGCCCGTAACCCCTTTCTTGTCCCTCTCCTTAGGAGGCAGATCAAGGAGGCGAAAATGGCAAAAGGGGCGCCTACGCGAGCTACGGGTGGCAGGAGAAACCAAGAGAACATCTCGGTGGCCGTCCGAAGGCTGGATGGTGATGGCGGCGCCGGAAGCAGAGCTCGAAGACGAGGCGGTAGGACGTCAAGACGCAGCGTCGAGGCGTCGGTGCTCACAGATTGATTTGACGGCCTTGCCGCCCGCCCTCTTCCTCTTCTGCAGCCTCCCAACGCCAGCCGCCCAAGGAGACGACCTCGAGAAGTTCAGGAAGCCGGCGACACAGATGATGGGGTCGCCGATGCCGCACGGAACGGTGCCAAACACCTAGTCGGACCCGCCATCCTGCCGCCTGCGACCCTCGTCGTCGCTGCCGCTGTCCTCCTCGCCACTCCCGCCTGAGGAGGAGTCTTCGCTATCAGAAGAGCTCTCCACGCAGCACCTTGCCCGGGTCCCGAAGAGCCCGAAGACCTTGACGGAGAGGAGGCCGCCCTCCATCAGCTTGAAATGGAGAGTGAGCCCCTCCGTCAAGCGGTGGATATGAGCGAACGTCTTCCATCCCCGACGAAGATACATCACGTGAGGGACTGGGAAGTCGACGCGAACTCGTGTACCGATGATCCCACAGGCCCTCATGTGCAGCCGCAATGACTCCGGCGGATCCAGCTCCATCTCCCGCGCGAATGGAGTCGGGAGACGAAGGCGACGGCGAGGCGGCCGGTGCAGCCTGACGAAGAACTCGCAAGGGTCATCCCAACATGGCCCTCCATGGGGAGGAACTCTGGCGGAGGCGAGACCGGCCGCGCCGCCCCCCTCCTCTTCCCGGCGCCTCGGCCAGCCTCGCCCACGGCCTCGCCCCCTCCCCCTTCCCCTCGCGGCTAGCTCTACCACCGCAGGTGCAGGAGAAGGAAGGACGCGTTGTCAAGCGGCGACCCTTGCCGCCACCGTTGAAGGGCCAGGATTCCCTCTCTCCATGGCGGATGGAGGGGGGAGCAGAAGCTGAAGGAAGGAGGAGATGGAAGAATGCGGGACGCCATCCCCCCCTCCCGCTCTTTATAAAGGAACGGGGTGGGGGCTCGGCCGCCCAGCTCAGCCAATCAAGACGCGGAGGGCTCAGGGAACTGGGACCAACCTGCTGCGCCATCCCGCGACGGCCCAGTTTCCCGCCTCCACTGTTCGCCACCCTGAGCGCATAAGAACCACGTGGCAGGCGTGCGGGACCAAGGCGACGGGTGAGGCGACCTCTCCCCACCCCGTGATCGTGGGGAGTGGACGCCTTGAAGACCACGCCTCGGCCCGTTTCAGTAAATGGGCCGCGCCTCCACGCCTCCCTCCGTTTATGGGGAAGGCGCGAACCGCCCCCTTTACTACGACGTGACGCATGCGCGCAGAGCTCAGCCCCACGCATGCCGCCCACGTCACACACGCCTCCCCACGCCGAGCCATGCGCGGGGGGCATGGGAAGCGCAATGCGCGAAGATACTTACCGTGGTAAAAACCACCCCGCCTGCCCGCGCACCGTTTTTGGGCCTAGCCCAACAACGCGATTGCGCTTACGTGTGGCCCAGGCCCGGGGGCTCCTGTCGGTGTACAAAAAGAGGGGTACACTTTTTGTACCCCTATAACTATGCACGGGCAGTCTGAGCCGCGGGCACCACCGCACTGAGCAAGGCAAGGGAGGTGAGCCAAGGTAAGGTCGAAGCTCGAGAGGAGCAGAACGACGCCAACACCAAGACCACAAAGAGCAAAGGGGTCGAAGCGGACTCCCCCGGCAAGATCCTTGCCGGGAGGCGGTTTTAGCAAACCCGGCAAGGCCCTTGCCGTGGCAGCTCGCCCCACACCTACTGAGCGAATCACCCTTGAGTCCACTGCCCCCATGGGGCAAGGATTTAGGAGACATCCCCGTGGTGGCATGCCGATCTTTGTGAAGACATTCAAGATCACATACACACTACAGAAGATGACGACCCTAGGCGGGATCCCAGCCAAGGAGGACCACGAGGCCCCCGGCAAAAGCCTTGCCGGGGATGACAGCAGGAGCCAACGCAAGACCCTTGCCGGGGCCCCGGCAAGACCCTTGCCGGGGCTACAGCGAGGCCCTTGCCAAGAGCACCCGTAGGGCCACCATCAGGCCCACGCCAATCAAACCTTCACCACCGTTCACATGCAGCTGCGGACCCAACCAGTTGGGCAGGCACCTGCATGGCGGCAAGCGAATCTTCGTGGATACCCACCACTGCTCCACCTCAGCTGTCTGCCCGCCTACATGGCACCGTGGGCACCGCTGGCAAGGGCGCATGTCGACACGAAAGGGAGCGGCGACGGACGAGACATGGCTTTCCCCCGTCCCCGATAAAGCAAGGACACCTAAGCAAGAAGCATTAAAGGCGCCTTGTCATGTAATGCGAGGGATAAACTCTCATCACTGTACCCTTTCCACCTCCTGTGTGCCACTGTGGCAACCCCTTTCCCTATAAAAGGAGGCCCAAGGCGACCAGGAGGAGGATTCGGGTTTTTGGAGCTCCTCACGCCTCATTGCTAGTTCAAGAACACAGATAAACAAACCACCAAAGCAGGAGTAGGGTTTTACGCATCCTCGCGGCCCGAACCTGGATAAAGAAACCGTGTGCTATCTGTTTGATCCGATCTTCTTAGGACCCCGCGCCCCGCGACCGTAGTAGGGATTCTTGTGATCCCATAGGTGTCGTTCCCACCGACACCGACGGTGCTCCAAGATATTTTGTACATATCTCACACGATTGGTGAGAATAAACTATGTGGGATCTACTTGATTCGAATTACAAAATGGGGTCACAACGGCAATGTACGGTGTTTGAATTTCTAGACCTTTTATTTGTAGTGAACAAGCAACTGTATGTGTGTCGTAAAAGAATTGGAATTATTCAGGGTTTGTTTGGACATTTCATACATTAAATTGGTTTTCTAGCCATTTCAGGTGCACAATTCAAAATTAAACTACATGCATACAAATTGGTTGAAAAATCAAATATGTGTCCTTCAGTGCATGCTTAAGTCCCATGGAAGAAATGGGAATGAATTTTTCAGGGTTCGTTTGGCCTTTTTTATACATTAACTGGGTTTTCTAGGTATTTTACGTGCATAATTCAAATTTGAACTACAAGCACATGCTCCAATGCACTAAAGTTGGTTGAAAAATCACAAGTGTGTCCTTGGGTGAATTACTAGGTCCCACGCAAGAGATGGGAACGAATTTCAAACACCAGGGCACTGTTGATTGCGGCAAAACGTTGAGATCCCTGGTTTATAAATTCTAGCAAATCCAAAACTCGTCTGAAATTCAGGAAACTTGGCATGCTATCATGGAGTGGCATCAACATCTCATGGTGAATTTTTTTCCACTTTTGGGGCAGGTTCGGGTATAAGCTTCTCACAAACCAGAGCATCTCACAACAAGCATGATGGTTTCGATAGGGAACGTACCACCTTTGGGGACGAGACGATATCCGTTACCTCTTATTGCTTTCAAAAAATTTCTAGTGTCAACATAGAACAACAGGAGTGTTGTGTTCAATCTAGGAATTTCTCGGGGTTCCTTTGGCCTTTTTTATACATTAACTGGGGTTTCTAGGCATTTATGTGAATAATTCAAATTTGAACTACAAGCACATGCTCCAGTGCACCAAACTTGGTTGAAAAATCACGTGTGTGCCCTTGGGTTAATTTCTAGGTCCCATGCAAGAGATGGGAATGAAATTCAAACATAATGGCACTGTTGATTGCCGGCAAAACGCTAATATGCCTGGTTTTTAAATTCTAGTATCCAAAACTCGTCTGAAATTCATGAAACTTGGCATCCTATCATGGAGCGGCATCAACATGCCGTGGTGAAACATTTGTCCCATTTGGGGCAGGTTCGGGTATAAGCTTCTCACGACAAGCATGATGGTCTCGATAGGGAACGTACCAGCTTTGGTGACGGGACGATATCCGTTACCTCTTATTGCTTGAAAAAATTTTCTAGTGTCAACATAGAACAACAGGAGTGTTGTGTTCAATCTTGGAATTTTTCGGGGTTCGTTTGGCCTTTTTTATGCATTAACTGGGTTTTCTAGGCATTTTATGTGCATAATTGAAACTTGAACTACAAGCACATGCTCCAATGCACTAAAGTTGGTTGAAAAATCACATGTGTGTCCTTGGGTGAATTTCTAGGTCCCATGCAAGAGATGGGAATGAAATTCAAACACCATGGCTCTGTTGATTGTCGGCAAAACGCTGAGATGCCTGGTTTTTAAATTCTAGTAAATCCATAACTCGTCTGAAATTCATGAAACTTGTCATGCCATCATGGAGCGGCATCAACATGCCGTGGTGAAAATTTTGTCCCATTTAGGGCAGGTTCGGTTATATGCTTCTCACAAACCAGAGCTTCTCACAACAAGCATGATGGTTTCGGTAGGGAACGTCCCACCTTTGGGGACGAAACGATATCCATTGCCTCTTATTGCTTTCAAAAAAATTCTAGTGTCAACATAGAACAACAAGAGTGTTGTATCAAATTTTTGGGATTTTTTGGGGTTTGTTTGGACATTTTTATGCATTTACTGAGTTTTCAATGCATTTATGTGCATAATTCAAATTTGAACTACATGCACATGCTCTAGTGCATATAAATTGGTTGAATAATCATATCTGTGTTCTTGGGTGCATGCTCAGGTCCCATGCAAGAAATGGGAATGAATTTCAAACACCAGGGCACCGTTGATTGCCGACAAAACATTGAGATGCCTCGTCTTAAAATTCTAGTAAATCCAAAACTCGTCTTGAATTCATGAAACTTGGCATGCTTTCTTGGAGCGGCCTCAACATGCCGTGGTAAAAAAAAATCCCCGTTAGGGGCAGGTTCGGGTATATGCTTCTCACAAACCAGAGCTTCTCACAACAAGCATCATTGTTTCGGTAGGGAACGTCCCACCTTTGGTGACGAAACAATATCCACTGCCTCTTATTGCTTCCAAAAAAATTCTCGTGTCAACATAGAACAACAGGAGTGTTGTGTCAATTTTTGTGATTTTCAAGGGTTCTTTTGGACATTTTCATGCATTAACTGAGTTTTCAATGCATTTATGTACATAATTCAAATTTGAACTACATGCACATGCTCCAGTGCATATAAATTGGTTGAAAAAACAAATCTGTGTCCTTGGGTGCATGCTTAGGTCCCATGCAAGAAATGGGAATGAATTTCAAACAACAATGCACCGTTGATTGCCGACAAAACATTGAGATGCCTGGTTTTTAAATTCTAGTAAATCCAAAACTCGTCTGAAATTCATGAAACTTGGCATGCTATCATGGAGCGGCATCAACATGTCGTGGTGAAATTTTTGTCCCATTTGGGGCAGGTTTGGGTATAAGCTTCTCACAACAAAGCATGATGGTTTCGATAGGGAACGTACCACCTTTTGGGACGAGACAATATCCCTTGCCTCTTATTGCTTTCAAATTTTTTCTAGTGTCAACATAGAGCAACATGAGTGTTTTGTTCAATCTAGGAATTTTTTGGGGTTCGTTTGGCCTTTTTTATACATTAACTGGGTTTTCTAGGCATTTTATGTGCATAATTGAAATTTGAACTATAAGGACATGCTGCAGTGCACCAAAGTTGGTTGAAAAATCACATGTGTGCCCTTGGGTGAATTTCTAGGTCCCATGCAAGAGATGGGAATGAAATTCAAACACCATGGCTCTGTTGATTGCCGGCAAAACGCTGAGATGCCTGGTTTTTAAATTCTAGTAAATCCATAACTCGTCTGAAATTCATGAAACTTGTCATGCCATCATGGAGCGGCATCAACATGTCGTGGTGAAAATTTTGTCCCATTTGGGGGAGGTTCGGGTATATGCTTCTCACAAACCAGAGCTTCTCACAACAAGCATGATGGTTTCGGTAGGGAACGTCCCACCATTGGGGACGAAACGATATCCATTGCCTCTTATTGCTTTCAGAAAATTTCTCGTGTCAACATAGAACAAAAGGAGTGTTGTGTCAGTTTTTGGGATTTTTCAGGGTTCGTTTGGACATTTTTATGCATTAACTGAGTTTTCAATGCATTTATGTGCATAATTCAAATTTGAACTACAGGCGCATGCTCCAGTGCATATAAATTGGTTGAATAATCAAATCTGTGTTCTTGGGTGCATGCTTAGGTCCCATGCAAGAAATGGGAATGAATTTCAAACACCAGGGCACCGTTGATTGCCGGCAAAACATTGAGATGCCTCGTTTTCAAATTCTAGTAAATCCAAAACTCGTCTGAAATTCATGAAACTTGGCATGCGTTCATGGAGCGGCATCAACATGCCGTGGTAAAATTTTTGCCCCGTTAGGGGCAGGTTCGGGTATATGCTTCTCACAAACCAGAGCTTCTCACAACAAGCATCATTGTTTCGGTAGGGAACGTCCCACCTTTGGGTACGAAATGATATCCACTACCTCTTATTGCTTCCAAAAAATTTCTCGTATCAACATAGAACAACACGAGTGTTGTGTCAATTTTTGTATTTTTTAGGGGTTCTTTTGGACATTTTTATGCATTAACTGAGTTTTCAATGCATTTATGTGCATAATTCAAATTTGAAATACATGCACATGCTCAAGTGCATATAAATTGGTTGAAAAAACAAATATGTGTCCTTGGGTGCATGCTTAGGTCCCATTCAAGAAATGGGAATGAATTTCAAACAACAGGGCACCGTTGATTGCCGACAAAACATTGAGATGCCTGGTTTTTAAATTCTAGTAAATCCAAAACTCGTCTGAAATTCATGAAACTTGGCATTCTATCATGGAGCGGCATCAACATGTCGTGGTGAAAATATTGTCCAATTTGGGGCAGGTTTGGGTATAAGCTTCTCACAAGCCAGAGCTTCTCACAACAAAGCATTATGGTTTCGATAGGGAACGAAACACCTTTGGGGACGAGACAATATCTGTTGCCTCCTATTGATTTCAAAAAATTTCTAGTGTCAACATTGAACAACAGGAGTGTTTTGTTCAACCTAGGAATTTTTCAGGGTTCGTTTCGCCTTTTTTATACATTAACTTGGTTTTCTAGGCATTTTATGTGCATAATTCAAATTTGAACTACAAGCACATGCTTCAGTGCACCAAAGTTGGTTGAAAAATCACATGTGTGTCCTTGGGAGAATTTCTAGGTCCCATGCAAGAGATGGGAATGAAATTCAAACACCATGGAACTGTTGATTGCCGGCAAAATGCTGAGATGCCTGGTTTTTAAATTCTAGTAAATCCATAACTCGTGTGAAATTCATGAAACTTGTCATGCTATCATGGAGCGGCATCAACATTCCGTGGTGAAAATTTTGTCCCATTTGGGGCAGGTTCGGGTATATGCTTCTCACAAACCAAAGTTCTCACAACAAGCATGATGGTTTCGGTAGGGAACGTCCCACCTTTGGGGACGAAACGATATCCATTGCCTCTTATTGCTTTAAAAAAAATTCTCGTATCAACATAGAACAACATGAGTGTTGTGTCAATTTTTGGGATTTTTCGGGGTTCGTTTGGACATTTTTATGCATTAAGTGAGTTTTCAATGCATTTATGTGCATAATTCAAATTTGAACTACATGCACATGCTCCAGTGCATATAAATTGGTTGAATAATCAAATCTGTGTTCTTGGGTGCATGCTTAGGTCCCATGCAAGAAATGGGAAGGAATTTCAAACAAGAGGGCACCGTTGATTGCCGGCAAAACATTGAGATACCTCGTTTTCAAATTCTAGTAAATCCAAAACTCGTCTGAAATTCATGAAACTTGGCATGCTTTAGTGGAGTGGCATCAACATGTCGTGGTAAATTTTTTGCCCCGTTAGGGGCAGGTTTGGGTATATGCTTCTCATAAACCAGAGCTTCTCACAACAAGCATCATGGTTTCGGTAGGGAATGTCCCACCTTTGGGGACGAAACGATATCCATTGCCTCTTATTGCTTCCAAAATTTTTCTCTTGTCAACATAGAACAACAGGAGTGTTGTGTCAATTTTTGTGATTTTAGGGTTTTTTCGGACATTTTTATGCATTAACTGAGATTTCAATGCATTTATGTGCATAATTCAAATTTGAACTACATGCACATGCTCCAGTGCATATAAATTGGTTGAAAAAACAAATCTGTGTCCTTGGGTGCATGCTTAGGTCCGATGCAAGAAATGCGAATGAATTTCAAACAACAGGGCACCGTTGATTGCCGACAAAACATTGAGATGCCTGGTTTTTAAATTCTAGTAAATCAAAAACTTGTCTGAAATTCATGAAACTTGGCATGCTATCATGGAGCGGCATCAACATGTCGTGGTGAAAATTTTGTCCCATTTGGGGCAGGTTTTGGTACAAGCTTCTCACAAGCCAGAGCTTCTCACAACAAAGCATGATGGTTTCAATAGGGAACGTACCACCTTTGGGGATGAGACAATATCCGTTGCCTCTTATTGCTTTCAAAAATTTCTAGTGTCAACATAGAACAACAGGAGTGTTTTGTTCAATCTAGGAATTTTTCGGGATTCGTTTGCCCTTTTTTATACATTAACTGGGTTTTCTAGGCATTTTATGTGCATAATTCAAATTTGAACTACAAGCACATGCTCCACTGCACAAAAGTTGGTTGAAAAATCACATGTGTGTCCTTGGGTGAATTTCTAGGTCCCATGCAAGAGATGGGAATGAAATTCAAACACCATGGCACTGTTGATTGCCGGCAAAACGCTAAGATGCCTGGTTTTTAAATTCTAGTAAATCCATAACTGGTCTGAAATTCATGAAACTTGTCATGCTATCATGGAGCGGCATCAACATGCCGTGGTGAAAATTTTGTCCCATTTGGGGCAGGTTTGGGTATATGCTTCTCACAAACCAGAGCTTCTCACAACAAGCATGATGGTTTCGGTAGGGAACGTCCCACCTTTGTGGACGAAACGATATCCATTGCCTCTTATTGCTTTCAAAAAAATTCTCGTGTCAACATAGAACAACAAGAGTGTTGTGTCAATTTTTGGGATTTTTTGGGGTTTGTTTGGACATTCTTATGCATTTACTGAGTTTTCAATGCATTTATGTGCATAATTCAAATTTGAACTACATCCACATGCTCTAGTGCATATAAATTGGTTGAATAATCATATCTGTGTTCTTGGGTGCATGCTTAGGTCCCATGCAAGAAATGGGAATGAATTTCAAACACCAGGGCACCGTTGATTGCCGGCAAAACATTGAGATGCCTCGTTTTAAAATTCTAGTAAATCCAAAACTCGTCTTAAATTCATGAAACTTGGCATGCTTTCTTGGAGCGGCATCAACATGCCGTGGTAAAACAAATTCCCCGTTAGGGGCAGGTTCGGGTATATGCTTCTCACAAACCAGAGCTTCTCACAACAAGCATCATTGTTTCGGTAGGGAACGTCCCACCTTTGGGGACGAAACAATATCCACTGCCTCTTATTGCTTCCAAAAAAATTCTCGTGTCAACATAGAACAACAGGAGTGTTTGTAACACCCCGAGAATCATGCTACAGTAATCCCCTTTTAATGATGCCTTGTCATCATTGTTACTGTTGCTAATCTCAGTTTCATTCTAATCCAACCCAGATCTCAAAGTCAAATTAAAGTCAAAATTCAAACTGCTCGAATATGAAAACTAAAATGTTCAAGGTGTGGGAAATAATCCCGTGAAAATTTGTCATGTTGGAACCAACCTCTTTTGGATTCGAAAGTGCCCTCGAAATTATTTAGTGATCCAAAGAACATTTAAAATTGGCCTCTTAAATTTCTAAAATAGTTGGACAACTACTTTCGCCTTAAACTTTTGTGACTCTTATTAATAATGTGCTTGATTTATGTGACAAGTCTCATATCTAATAAAACTCATTTAGTTTTGCGGTTTAATAGAAAACAGTAGCTAAATTTGAAACAGAAAATAAAATGTGTGAAGGAAAAGGAACACCCCCACCCACGCTGGAGCAACGGCCCAGCTTAGCTAACCTGCCGCCCAGCAAGCACTCCACAGCCTATTAGGCCACGCCCGACCTAACCCTAATCCCCACCCGGTCCCCACTTCCCCTCGTTCCTCTCGCCGCCCCACGCCTCCCGATCCATCGCCGCTTCCCCACTCCCGATCCCCTCGGATCGGGCGACGATTTCGGCCTTGGCGCCCGCTGCCGACCCGTCGCCGCATGACTACCTCACCGCTCGCCCGAAAGTGGTGCCCGGCCCTCATCGCCTTCGCCGTCGTCGGGTCCCGCCGGCCTCCTCATCTCCTCCCGTCGCCCTCGACTCCTCGCCGTCGACGACACGTCGCCGCCTCGTCCGCCTCTCGCTTCACGGAGCACCTCCTCGTCCTCTTCCTCGTCGGGTCGCCTGACCCAGACGTCGGCACCTCCCCCCGAACTATCTAACTAGCCTAACTAAACCTGTTAGTTAACTAGGCGATCAATGACAGAGGTCCCACCCTGCTGACTATCAAAGTTTGATGGTCAACTGGGTTCCCCAGTCCCACTTGTCATTTTGTGTACAATTTTTGTGTACACGGTGCTGGGTACATCTAACAATTTAACATTAATTTCGAATTAAAATAAATTAGAAAATGAATTAAAACTTTGAAAATTAATATAAAATAATCAGAACTTTCGGATGGAAAAACTTTGTACATGAAAGTTGCTCGAACGACGAGAGGCGAATCCGGATACGATCCGTTCGTCCGCCACACACCGTAACCTATCGAACCTGCAAACTTTCCTCTCGGTTCAACTATCGACAGACGTCCGGAACCGGAAAACTTTCCGGATGTTTCCCCTTCGCCGATGCCGCCTAGCGCCTGCGTTAGAACACGTCTAGCTCGCTCATTGTCTGTTATGCACTTGCTCGCTATGTGCTTACTGTTTTTCCCCTTCTCTCCGTAGACCCCGAGACCGATCTCGATGTCCTGTGATCGACTACGCCACCGACGACCCTCTCTCTTGCAGAGCAACCAGGCAAGCCCCCCCCTTGATCACCGGATATCGCCTACTCTTCTCTATATCGCTTGCATTAGAGTAGTGTAGCATGTTATCGCTTTCATCTACTCCTATACCGCTGCATAGCTTTGTCCTTGTTACTTACATTGTTACCTTACGCAATCATATATGCTTAGTATAGGATGCTAGTACTTTCATCGTGGCCCTACATCCTTGTCTGCTGCCGTGCTATACTACGGGCCGTGATCACTCGGGAGGTGATCACGGGTATATACTATATACTATACACTATTACATTACCTGTGGTACTGTTCGGAGATGGGGGCTGAAAGGACGGGTGGCTCCATCCCGATAGAGGTGGGCCTGGGTTCCCGACGGCCCCGATGTTACTTTATGGCGGAGCGGCAGGCAGGTTGAGACCGCCTAGGAGAGAGGTGGGCCTGGCCTGCTCGGGCGCTCGCGGATACTTATCACGCTTAACGAGGTCTTGGTATTTGATCTGAGTTGGCTACGAGCTTATACGCACTAACCATCTACGCGGGAGTAGTTATGGGTATCCCGGCGTCGTGGTATCACCAAGCACTTCAGACGTCGGCGACGAGCGGCGCGCCGGATTGGACTGGAATGCCCGATGGGCTAGGTCTGCGCTTCAAGATCCGCATCCATAGCGTCTTGTGTGTGCTCGAGGCGATGGGCCTGCACCCTGCGCGCTTAGGTTTAGACCGACGTGTTGGCCTCTCTGTTGTGCCTAGGTGGGGCTGCGACGTGTTGATCTTCCGCGGCGGGCATGACCCAGAAAGTGTGTCCGCCAAATGGGATCAAGCGTCTTTGGGTAAGATGGTGCACCCTGCAGGAAGTTAATCTATTCGGATAGCGTGATCTTGATAACAGGGCGACTTGGAGTTGTACCTTGAGCCTATGACAACTAGAACCGGATACTTGATAAAACACACCCTTCCAAGTGCGGATAACCGGTGGTCGCTCTCTCGTGGATATGAGAGGGATCGCGGATAGGATTATTGCTATGTGATGTTACTTGGAGGACTTCAGATCGTCCTCTTCTACTGTTGCAAGACAGGTGTCCGAGCGTAGTCTTCGTTAAGACTAGCTATCCCCTCTTATTCGGCATTCTGCGATTCAGTCCACCGATATGCCCTTTACACATATATCCATGCATATGTAGTGTAGCTCCTTGCTTGCAGTACTTTGGATGAGTACTCACGGTTGCCTTGTTCCCCTTTTCCCCTACCTCTACTCGATTGCTGCAACTAGACGATGGAGCCGGAGCGACGCCACCGCCTATGGCGACTACTACTGCGGAGGTGCCTACTACTACGTGCAGCCAGCGACGGCGACTGGGAGTAGCTTAGGAGGATCCTGTGCGGGAGGCCTGCTCCTCTTCGATCTGTATCCCGCTTTGTGCTAGCCTTCTTAAGGCAAACTTGTTTAACTTATGTCTGTACTCAGATATTGTTGCTTCCGCTGACTCGTCTATGATCGAGCACTTGTATTCGAGCCCTCGAGGCCCCTGGCTTGTATTATGATGCTTGTATGACTTATTTTATTTGTAGAGTTGTGTTGTGATATCTTCCCGTGAGTCCTTGATCTTGATCGTACACATTTGCGTGCATGATTAGTGTACGATTGAATCGAGGGTGTCACAAGTTGGTATCAGAGCCGACTGCCTGTAGGAATCCCCCTTCCAACTCCTTGGCCGAAGTCGAGTCTAGACATTGCAAAAACTTTTACTAACTTGGCTGTGTGCCTTACGGGCCCACGTCGCCATTGGGTGGTACTAGAATCTTTTACTCCTCGACCTTTACTCTGGGACTCTGAACTCTCTTCTATTCGGGTTAAATGAATTTGCTAAAAACAAAACTAACTTTAGGTTCTCGCAAGTACTTTCTCCCGGAGAGCCCCTCACTTCAGATGATAAATCGCTAATCGGAAGATTCGAAGATACTCTCGATGTTCTCTCGAGACTTTGTGCCCATCACTTTTGCTATTTCGATCACCGATAAATCCGTATGGATAACTACTTACACTTGCCGTTCATACGATCACCCCCCATTGATCTTGTTATTACAAGATACCCAAGTTTTCTATTGTTCCGAGAATACTTTGTGCCTACTGCCTAGCAGTTCCTTACTACATGAATACCCCTTCAAATAAATACTCGCACTTGTCGAGTATCCGCTCATCCCCTTTTGTTCATGTGTTACACAAAATTCTTCAAAATACTATTCGATCTTCCGAGAATCCTCTGGAGCCTTTGGCTCTTGAAATTCTTGCTTGCTTGCATTATGGTTAATCCCATAAGTCTCGTAGTCATATTGACATTCCTTGTCATTATCATTTTGAGTCTGTTGACTCAATATGTTTGCGAATACCCGCAATCATCATTGATCCTTATAAATTACCTTTCTGGCTGAGCTGCCATTCTTTTAACTGGAATTGGTTCTCGACCAATACAATTGCCGTTGATTGTACCCTAAGGCTATTCAACTTATCCCTCCCTAATCAGAGCATTGCTTCTGATCCCTTGATTTGGGAATCATAATTCATTTGCATTTGACAATTGAGTTAGTCAGTTGTTTCTATAATTTGATCTCCTTGCATTCTTCTACCTCTAGTTGAGTCTCGATGCTCACGTCAGACCCCTTGTGGGCTATCAGGTCCATTGTTGGATTTTATCCGTCAGCATCCTTCATATTCAATAACTTTGTGAGACCTTCCCCTGATACATAATGCCTTTGGTAAATTGTATCCTCTGCTTTGTCAACCATGCTCTACCTCCGAGCTTGAGTTATTTACCCCTGAAGTTGATGGTATACGTCCCTAAGGTGCCTTGATGGGTTGAACCCATGACTTCCTTTATATGCGTGAACTCGGAGGTTTTCACGAGTCATACTCATCTGGTATTTCACCAGGTAAAACTTTCAACCCTAATGCCTTTATCAAAGTGAGAAGTGAATGAAAGGTTATGCATTGGAGAAGTGGGAGTCGACCTTGAACTTGTGTTCATGCCCATGGACACGATGTAGATCTTATCATTAAAGCTTCTCTTAAATTAATTATTCCTTTGGTATAAGTTCATCTTATATCAGGGATCCGGCCTTTTGCAATCCTGGTTCCGACCATGTTCTCTTTTAAATACCATTTCTCGTGCAAGTTTTAGCACTTGTCTCCGGTAGAGCAATACCCCCGTCCAACCTCTACTTTGATATGTCATCGAGTATTACCCCCTGGTATCTCGAGATTATCATGGAACTGCATAACTTCTTATGAGTTCTTCATCAAGTGCTACCTTCCCACTGTTTCAAATTTTCACGGGGTCTGAGTTATTAAACACTCAAAGACACCGATAACTGAACCGAGTCTGCACTACGGTTCAATAACTCTTCAGTAAGCTTCTATAAGTACGAGTTTGTACCCGACCACGCCATTCCTAGCCTGTTTGGCTATATCATTGTCGTGATGATTTTAACTGTGCTACCCGGTCCTTCTTCTCGGAGCACAATGTTCGACGATGAATTAACCTTACGTCGATCCTCATCGTCATATCATTTTGCCTTGAACAACAAGCTTGGTTTCGAGTTTGTGTCGTACCCTTGGTTCCAATAACCTTTCACTTCATCATTACTTTGACTTGATGTAAATCGCGATCGATTACATCATCATGAACTCTCGCGACAAAGGTGTCGTGATCGTCAAGATTCGAGCTCATCCGGGATATCAATTGAATTCATGATGAGAAATACCATCCTTGCCCTCGATGAATTGTATTATCTTGACCACTTTATTGCCTTCCGCCAACACAAGCTTGTTCATGTTTGGTGTTATACCTTGAGTTCCTTGCTACCCAGCAATTGTTCTTCTTTACCTTGGAGTATTACCATCCTTTATGTCAAGAATGTTCGAGATTTGTTCCACCTCTTGAGGATTCTTGACATAGAAATACTTCTCACCATCACCCTTCTTTCTTGGTCCCCGTGTTAATACCATCAAGTGAACGGTGTTGTTTGAGTTCTGGACTTCTAGCAACCCTATTGCTTTGAAGTTAACGATCGAAAGTTCATTCTTAGGTTACTGATTATTGAATCACCCTTCTGACATTGGTCGTGCAACCCAACCCATATTTCGGGCGCACCTTTCAACCAATGTTAAATTGTGTATGTTTTCCTCGAGCATACTTCCTTATATCATTTGAGCTGACAAATGTTATCTCCTTGTTCACTTAATTGTGGAAATCCATCTTTTGGGGATCTCGGTGAATTGCCGTTGAGTCACCAGACACCTCCTTGTCCTCTCCTTGGGATAATGATGGACTCTTGTTAACGGAAATCACTTCAAAGTTCATTTCCCCGGGGATCTTACAATGTCATCTCGTCAATTTGCGTTGCACCTTTTCTTCTCAGGTATCCTAAGTCTGAGGTATCCTGACACCAATCGGATCTGAATCTCGGTCGATATGATGGTTGGGACAACTTTCAAGAGTTATGATGTTGATCCTTGATGACCCGGTAGCATGATGTCATGCCTAGCACCCCCGGTTGGAGGACCTATCATTATAGATTCCTTTTCAGCAGGGTTATCCATTCATCCATGAGGGAATTGTAATCTTGATTCTACAAGTTATTCCAGATGGATCCTTCGTGATTCCAAAGTCGATCTTCACCTAAAGACCATGTCAATGCTATCTCGAAGCATGCCAATGGTACTCGGTTTTCAACAGAACATTTGAAGCACGATGCTAAATTTCATTTATCATTTATCCTAACACCGTTGTATGGGTAATATCATGAGATTCCTCCCCCCTTACCTAAAGAGTTTTCTACATTAAATCCTGCCACGGATATCATGCTCTGCTTGTCCTTGGTAAGGATATATCCCTGAAATATGTGTTTAAACACATTTTCCTTTCCATTGTTGTGTTTAATATGATAATCATATTTTACTTTCCATTTGTTGTTTGAACCTTTCTTGGGATATATATAATCTAAGCAGTGATAATCCCCTGCTTAGGTAAGCACCTCGTTGTACCACTCTGTAAGTAAGACCCTATTACTATTGTTGATGACATTCCGGTAACCACCGATGGACGAGAACCTTGCCTATTGGTCCGCCTCGTTCAACGAGCAGGAAAATGGTTCTCTTCGTCCCTCGCCCTTGGTACCTATGTTGTTGCCGACATGACCCTCAGACTCTCCTCTGACATGCCTTGCTTGCATGATCGTGCAAGATGTCACCAACCTTTCTACTTTTAACCACATGGTGGGCCCATAACCCACAGTTTCATAGGATCGAAACATGACTCTCCTGTACACCCCTGTTGCCGAAGTTACTCCTCACGCTTGACTTTGTATGTAATTCACGGGCCACTTGCCTGTTGATCTATTCTGGTATCGGGCGCAATACTTATTCCGTTGCTCTGAACCTTTACTTTTCTGCTTGTGCAATGAGCGATTGCCTATCCGCTTGAAACTTCTTATCGCACTGTCTTACTTTGCTCTCGATGTGTGTCATTTGTTCAACTCGAGAGATACTCATAAGTTCATTCTTGGGATACCCCGGATGATTTTCCTTATAACATCCTTTCGATGTAGAGCTACCCCTTACCTATTCGTAAGTACGATGGAGTTCCCGAAAAAATGGTGACAAGTTTATCATGATGCATCGGAACAAAGGATTGAAGACATCAACGAAAGGAATTAACTTCTTCGAGAAGATCCGTTAGAATATCGTAACCAGAACTCTCCCCTTACTCCCCTCTTAAATCTCGGGACGAGATTTCTTGTAGTGGAGGAGATTTGTAACACCCCGAGAATCATGCTACAGTAATCCCTTTTAATGATGCCTTGTCATCATTATTCTTGTTGCTAATCTCAGTTTCATTCTAATCCAACCCAGATCTCAAAGTCAAATTAAAGTCAAAATTCAAACTGCTCGAATATGAAAACTAAAATGTTCAAGGTGTGGGAAATAATCCCGTGAAAATTTGTCATGTTGGAACCAACCTCTTTTGGATTTCGAAAGTGCCCCTGGAAATTATTTAGTGATCCAGCAACATTTAAAATTGGCCTCTTAAATTTCTAAAAATAGTTGGACAACTACTTTCGGCCTTAAACTTTTTGTGACTCTTAGAAATAATGTGCTTGATTTATGTGACAAGTCTCATATCTAATAAAACTCATTTAGTTTTGCGGTTTAATAGAAAACAGTAGCTAAATTTGAAACAGAAAATAAAATGTGTGAAGGAAAAGAACACCCCCACGCTGGACCAACTGGCCCGGCTTTAGCTAACCGGCCGCCCGCACTCCACAGCCTATTAGGCCACGCCCGACCTAACCCTAATCCCCACCCCGATCCCCACTTCCCCCTCGTTCCTCTCGTCGCCCCCACGCCCTCCCGATCCATCGCGTCGCCGCCCCCACTCCCGATCCCCTACGGATCGGGCGACATTTCGGACGCCCGGCGCCCGCTGCCGACCCGTCGCTTCATGACTACCTCACCGGCGCTCGCCCCCGAAAGTGGTGCCCCGGCCCCTCATCGCCCCGCGCCATCGTCGGGTCCCGCCGGCCGCCTCCTCATCTCCTCCCCGTCGCCCTCGACTCCTCGCCATCGACGCACACCGTCGCCACCTCGTCCCGCCTCTGCTTCGCCGGAGCACCTCCTCGTCCTCTTCCCTGTCGGGTCGCCCGACCCCGACGTCGGCACCTCCCCCCGAACGGCGCCGCCCTCCGCCGCCCCTCAAGTCCAGGCGCCACCCCACCTCGTCTACGTCGTCGACGTGAACCAGGTCAAGCCGGAGCACTCCGGAGCCGTCGTCCTCGATCCATCCCCTCCGACCACGTCGCCATCGATTCGCCGCGCCTCGACCACCTCCGGCTGCCCCGAGTTGCTCCTCGTCAGCGATGTGAGCACCTCCTCCGTTCCCCACTGCCCCGCGAAGCGATTGTGCCACGTAGCTCGTTCGTCTACACAAAGTGGCGACGCCGCCGTCCAAATACATGTCGTTGCCGCCACGCGCGCCTCCCCTGGCTGCTGTGCGCCGCCCCGCACCACCCCCGCCACCACCGCCGCCCTCGCGGTCAACTCCGGCGCCCTGTCGGCCGTCGCTCGTCGCCCGGTTCGCCCCGTCGGGCGCCTGGCGCCAGCGCCCGTTTAGTAACCCGCCGCAGCGCCCTGTGCCCGCTAAGGGCCTCTGGCCAACGTCGCCATTGGGTGGTACTAGAATCTTTTACTCCTCGACCTTTACTCTGGGACTCTGAACTCTCTTCTATTCGGGTTAAATGAATTTGCTAAAAACAAAACTAACTTTAGGTTCTCGCAAGTACTTTCTCCCGGAGAGCCCTCACTTCAGATGATCGTACGCTAATCGGAAGATTCGAAGATACTCTCTGATGTTCTCTCGAGACTTTGTGCCCATCACTTTTGCTATTTCTGATCACCGATAAATCCGTATGGATAACTACTTACACTTGCCGTTCATCGATCACCCCCATTGATCTTGTTATTACAAGATACCCAAGTTTTCTCTATTGTTCCGAGAATACTTTGTGCCTCTTGCCTAGCAGTTCCTTACTACATGAATACCCCTTCAAATAAATACTGCACTTGTCGGTATCCGCTCATCCTTTTGTTCATGTGTTACACAAAATTCTTCAAAATACTATTCGATCTTCCGAGAATCCTCTGGAGCCTTTGGCTCTTGAAATTCTTGCTTGCTTGCATTATGGTTAATCCCATAAGTCTCGTAGTCATATTGACATTCCTTGTCATTATCATTTTGAGTCTGTTGACTCAATATGTTTGCGAATACCCGCAATCATCATTGATCCTTATAAATTACCTTTCTGGCTGAGCTGCCATTCTTTTAACTGGAATTGGTTCTCGACCAATACAATTGCCGTTGATTGTACCCTAAGGCTATTCAACTTATCCCTCCCTAATCAGAGCATTGCTTCTGATCCCTTGATTTGGGAATCATAATTCATTTGCATTTGACAATTGAGTTAGTCAGTTGTTTCTATAATTTGATCTCCTTGCATTCTTCTACCTCTAGTTGAGTACTGATGCTCACGTCAGACCCCTTGTGGGCTATCAGGTCCATTGTTGGATTTGATCCGTCAGCATCCTTCATATTCAATAACTTTGTGAGACCTTCCCCTGATACATAATGCCTTTGGTAAATTGTATCCTCTGCTTTGTCAACCATGCTCTACCTCCGAGCTTGAGTTATTTACCCCTGAAGTTGATGGTATACGTTCCTAAGGTGCCTTGATGGGTTGAACCCATGACTTCCTTTATATGCGTGAACTCGGAAGTTTTCACGAGTCATACTCATCTGGTATTTCACCAGGTAAAACTTTCAACCCTAATGCCTTTATCAAAGTGAGAAGTGAATGAAAGGTTATGCATTGGAGAAGTGGGAGTCGACCTTGAACTTGTGTTCATGCCCATGGACACGATGTAGATCTTATCATTAAAGCTTCTCTTAAATTAATTATTCCTTTGGTATAAGTTCATCTTATATCAGGGATCTGGCCTTTTGCAATCCTGGTTCCGACCATGTTCTCTTTTAAATACCATTTCTCGTGCAAGTTTTAGCACTTGTCTCCGGTAGAGCAATACCCCCGTCCAACCTCTACTTTGATATGTCATCGAGTATTACCCCCTGGTATCTCGAGATTATCATGGGCGCATAACTTCTTATGAGTTCTTCATCAAGTGCTACCTTCCCACTGTTTCAAATTTTCACGGGTGCGAGTTATTAAACACTCAAAGACACCGATAAGCGAACCGAGTCCGCACTACGGTTCAATAACTCTTCGATAGCTTCTATAAGTACGAGTTTGTACCCGACCACGCCATTCCTAGCCTGTTTGGCTATATCATTGTCGTGATGATTTTAAGCTGTGCTACCGGTCCTTCTTCTCGGAGCACAATGTTCGACGATGAATTAACCTTACGTCGATCCTCATCGTCATATCATTTTGCCTTGAACAACAAGCTTGGTTTCGAGTTTGTGTCGTACCCTTGGTTCCAATAACCTTTCACTTCATCATTACTTTGACTTGATGTAAATCGCCGATCGATTACATCATCATGAACTCTCGCGACAAAGGTGTCGTGATCGTCGAGATTCGAGCTCATCCGGGATATCAATTGAATTCATGATGAGAAATACCATCCTTGCCCTCGATGAATTGTATTATCTTCGACCACTTTATTGCCTTCCGCCAACACAAGCTTGTTCATGTTTGGTGTTATACCTTGAGTTCCTTGCTACCCAGCAATTGTTCTTCTTTACCTTGGAGTATTACCATCCTTTATGTCAAGAATGTTACGAGATTTGTTCCACCTCTTGAGGATTCTTGACATAGAAATACTTCTCACCATCACCCTTCTTTCTTGGTCCCGTGTTAATACCATCAAGTGAGCGGTGTTGTTTGAGTTCGGACTTCTAGCAACCCTATTGCTTTGAAGTTAACGATCGAAAGTTCATTCTTAGGTTCTTGATTATTGAATCACCCTTCGACATTGGTCGTGCAACCCAACCCATATTTGGGCGCACCTTTCAACCAATGTTAAATTGTGTATGTTTTCCTCGAGCATACTTCCTTATATCATTTGAGCTGACAAATGTTATCTCCTTGTTCACTTAATTGTGGAAATCCATCTTTTGGGGATCTCGGTGAATTGCCGTTGAGTCACCAGACACCTCCTTGTCCTCTCCTTGGGATAATGATGGACTCTTGTTAACGGAAATCACTTCAAAGTTCATTTCCCCGGGGATCTTACAATGTCATCTCGTCAATTTGCGTTGCACCTTTTCTTCTCAGGTATCCTAAGTCTGAGGTATCCTGACACCAATCGGATCTGAATCTCGGTCAGATATGATGGTTGGGACAGCTTTCCAAGAGTTATGATGTTGATCCTTGATGACCCGGTAGCATGATGTCATGCCTAGCACCCCCGGTTGGAGGACCTATCATTATAGATTCCTTTTCAGCAGGGTTATCCATTCATCCATGAGGGAATTGTAATACTGATTCTACAAGTTATTCCAGATGGATCCTTCGTGATTCCAAAGTCTTATCTTCACCTAAAGACCATGTCAATGCTATCTCGAAGCATGCCAATGGTACTCCGGTTTTCAACAGGAACATTTGAAGCACGATGCTAAATTTCATTTATCATTTATCCTAACACCGTTGTATGGGTAATATCATGAGATTCCTCCCCCCTTACCTAAAGAGTTTTCTACATTAAATCCTGCCACGGATATCATGCTCTGCTTGTCCTTGGTAAGGATATATCCCTGAAATATGTGTTTAAACACATTTTCCTTTCCATTGTTGTGTTTAATATGATAATCATATTTTACTTTCCATTTGTTGTTTGAACCTTTCTTGGGATATATATAATCTAAGCAGTGATAATCCCCTGCTTAGGTAAGCACCTCGTTGTACCACTGTAAGTAAGACCCTATTACTATTGTTGATGACATTCCGGTAACCACCGATGGACGAGAACCTTGCCTATTGGTCCGCCTCGTTCAACGAGCAGGAAAATGGTTCTCTTCGTCCCTCGCCCTTGGTACCTATGTTGTTGCCGACATGACCCTCGAGACTCTCCTCGACATGCCTTGCTTGCATGATCGTGCAAGATGTCACCAACCTTTCTACTTTTAACCACATGGTGGGCCCATAACCCACAGTTTCATAGGATTGAAACATGACTCTCCTGTACACCCCCATTGCAGAAGTTACTCCTCACGCTTGACTTTGTATGTAATTCACGGGCCACTTGCTGTTGATCTATTCTGTATCGGGCGCAATACTTATTCCGTTGCTCTGAACCCTTTAGCTTTTCTGCTTGTGCAATGAGCGATTGCCTATCCGCTTGAAACTTCTTATCGCACTGTCTTACTTTGCTCTCGATGTGTGTCATTTGTTCAACTCGAGAGATACTCATAAGTTCATTCTTGGGATACCCCCAGATGATTTTCCCTTATAACATCCTTTCGATGTAGAGCTACCCCTTACCTATTCGTAAGTACGATGGAGTTCCCGAAAAAATGGTGACAAGTTTATCATGATGCATCGGAACAAAGGATTGAAGACATCAACGAAAGGAATTAACTTCTTCGAGAAGATCCGTTAGAATATCGTAACCAGAACTCTCCCCTTACTCCCCTCTTAAATCTCGGGACGAGATTTCTTGTAGTGGAGGAGATTTGTAACACCCCGAGAATCATGCTACAGTAATCCCCTTTTAATGATGCCTTGTCATCATTGTTACTGTTGCTAATCTCAGTTTCATTCTAATCCAACCCAGATCTCAAAGTCAAATTAAAGTCAAAATTCAAACTGCTCGAATATGAAAACTAAAATGTTCAAGGTGTGGGAAATAATCCCGTGAAAATTTGTCATGTTGGAACCAACCTCTTTTGGATTTCAAAAGTGCCCCTGGAAATTATTTAGTGATCCAGCAACATTTAAAATTGGCCTCTTAAATTTCTAAAAATAGTTGGACAACTACTTTCGGCCTTAAACTTTTTGTGACTCTTAGAAATAATGTGCTTGATTTATGTGACAAGTCTCATATCTAATAAAACTCATTTAGTTTTGCGGTTTAATAGAAAACAGTAGCTAAATTTGAAGCAGAAAATAAAATGTGTGAAGGAAAAGAACAAACCCCCCATCGCTGGACCAACTGGCCCAGCTAGCCAACTGGCCGGCCCAGCCGCACTCCCTGGCCTATTAGGCCACGCCCGACCTAACCCTAATCCCCACCCCGATCCCCACTTCCCCCTCGTTCCTCTCGTCGCCCCACGCCTCCCGATCCATCGCGTCGCCCCCCACTCCCGATCCCTACGGATCGGCGACGATTTCGGCGCCGGCGCCCATTGCCGACCCGTCGCCCGCGACTACCTCACCGGCGCTCGCCCCCGAAAGTGGTGCCCCGGCCCCTCATCGCCCCGCGCCATCGTCGGGTCCCCCGCCGCCTCCTCATCTCCTCCCGTCGCCCTCGACTCCTCGCCATCATCGCGACACCGTCGCCACTCGTCCGCCCGCTTGGCGGAGCACCTCCTCGTCCTCTTCCTGCGGGTCGCCGACCCGGCGTCGCACCTCCCCGAGCGGCGCCGCCCTCGCCGCCCCTCAAGTCCAGCGCCACCCACCTCGTCTCGTCGTCGGCGTGAACCAGGTCAGCCGGAGCACTCCGGGCCGTCGTCCTCGATCCATCCCCTCCGACCACGTCGCCATCGATTCATGGCGCCTCGACCACCTCCGGCTGCCCGAGTTGCTCCTCGTCGGCGATGTGAGCACCTCCTCCGTTCCCCACTGCCCTTGAAGCGGTGTGCCACGAGCTCGTTCGTCTACACAAAGTGGCGGCGCCGCCGTCCAAATACATGTCGTTGCCGCGCGCCTCCCACAGCTTCTTTGGCGCCGCCCCACCACACCCGCCACCACCGCCGCCCTCGCGGTCAACTCCGGCGCCACATCGGCCGTCGCTCGGCGCCCTGTTCGCCCGTCGGCGCGCTGGCGCCAGCGCCGCTTAATAACCGCCGCGCGCTACTGTGCCCGCTAAGGGCCTCAGCCAAATGACAAGCGGGCCCGCCCACAAAAAAAAGGTTAAAAGAAATATAATAAATAAAATAATAATAGTAAAATTAATTAAATAAATAATTAATTAACTTAATTAACGTTGCTTAATTAACCAGTTAACTATCTAACTAGCCTAACTAAACCTGTTAGTTAACTAGGCAGTCAATGACAGGGGGTCCCACCCACATTGACGATCAAAGTTTGATGGTCAACTGGTTCCCCTAGTCCCACTTGTCGACTGTGTACAATTTTTGTGTACACGGTGCTGGGTACATCTAACAATTTAACATTAATTTCGAATTAAAATAAATTAGAAAATGAATTAAAACTTTGAAAATTAATATAAAATAATCCGTAACTCGGATGGAAAAACTTTGTACATGAAAGTTGCTCGAGCAGCGAGACGAATCCGGATCGCAGTCCGTTCGTCCGCCACACACCGTAACCTATCGAACCTGCAAACTTTCCTCTCGGTTCAACTGTCTCGACAGACGTCTCGAACCGGAAAACTTTCCGGATGTTTCCCCGCCAAGATGCCGCCTAGCGCTGCGTTAGAACACGTCTAGCTCATCTGTTGTCTGTTATGCACTTGCTCGCTATGTGCTTACTGTTTCTTCCCCCTTCTCTCCGGAGACCCCGAGACCGATGTTGATGTCCTGTGATCGACTACGTCACCGACGACCCTCTCTCTTGCCGAGCAACCAGGCAAGCCCCCCCTTGATCACGGATATCGCTTACTCTTCTCTATCTCGCTTGCATTAGAGTAGTGTAGCATGTTCTTGCTTTCATCTACTCCTATACCGCTGCATAGCTTTGTCCTTGTTATACATTGTTACCTTACGCAATCCTATATGCTTAGTATAGGATGCTAGTACTTTCATCTGTGGCCCTACATCCTTGTCCGTCTGCGTGCTATACTATCGGGCCGTGATCACTCGGGAGGTGATCACGGTATATACTATATACTATACACTATTACATTACCGTGGTACTGTCGGAGATGGGGGCTGAAAATGCGGGTGGCTCCATCCCGATAGAGGTGGGCCTGGGTTCCCGACGGCCCCGATTGTTACTTTATGGCGAGCGGCAGGCAGGTTGAGACCGCCTAGAGAGAGGTGGGCCTGGCCCTATTCGGCGTTCGCGGATACTTAACACGCTTAACGAGGTCTTGGTATTTGATCTGAGTTGGCTACGAGCTTATACGCACTAACCATCTACGCGGGAGTAGTTATGGGTATCCGGAATCGTGGTATCGGCGAAGCACTTGAGACGTCACGACGGAGCGGCGCGCGCGGATTGGACTGGAACGCTGATGGGCTAGGTCTGCTTCCGGCCGCGATACGCAACATGCAGGTGTGCTCATGGCGATGGGCCCAGACCCTTGCGCGCTTAGGTTTAGACCGCGTGTTGGCCTCTCTGTTGTGCCTAGGTGGGGCTGCGGCGTGTTGATCTTCCGCGGCGGGCATGACCCAGAAAGTGTGTCCGGCCAAATGGGATCAAGCGTCTTTGGGTAAGATGGTGCACCCTGCAGGAAGTTAATCTATTCAGATAGCCGTGATCTTGATAACAGGGCGACTTGGAGTTGTACCTTGAGCCTATGACAACTAGAACCGGATACTTGATAAAACACACCTTCCAAGTGCGGATACAACGGTGGTCGCTCTCTCGGGGATATGAGGAGGGATCGCGGATAGGATTATTGCTATGTGATGTTACTTGGAGGACTTCAGATCGTCCTCTTCTACTGTTGCAAGACAGGTGTCGAGCGTAGTCTTCGTTAAGACTAGCTATCCCCTCTTATTCGGCATTCTGCAGTTCAATCCTCGATATGCCCTTTACACATATATCCATGCATATGTAGTGTAGCTCCTTGCTTGCAGTACTTTGGATGAGTACTCACGGTTGCCTTGTTCCCCTTTTCCCCTACCTCTACTCGATTGCTGCAACTGACGATGGAGCCCAGGAGCGACGCCACCGCCTATGGCGACTACTACTGCGGAGGTGCCTACTACTACGTGCAGCCCACGGCGGCGACCAGGAGTAGCTTAGGAGGATCCGAGGCGGAGGCCTGCTCCTCTTCGATCTGTATCCCGGTTTGTGCTAGCCTTCTTAAGGCAAACTTGTTTAACTTATGTCCGTACTCAGATATTGTTGCTTCCGCTGACTCGTCTATGATCGAGCACTTGTATTCGAGCCCTCGAGGCCCCGGCTTGTATTATGATGCTTGTATGACTTATTTTATTTGTAGAGTTGTGTTGTGATATCTTCCGTGAGTCCTTGATCTTGATCGTACACATTTGCGTGCATGATTAGTGTACGATTGAATCGAGGGCGTCACAAGTTGGTATCGAGCCATTGCTGAGGAATCCCCTTCCAACTCCTTGGCAAGTCGAGTCTAGACATTGCAAAACTTTTACTAACTTGGCTGTGTGCCTTACGGCCCACGTCGCCATTGGGTGGTACTAGAATCTTTTACTCCTCGACCTTTACTCGGGACTCGAACTCTCTTCTATTCGGGTTAAATGAATTTGCTAAAAACAAAACTAACTTTAGGTTCTCGCAAGTACTTTCTCCGGAGAGCCCTCACTTCAGATGATCGTCGCTAATCGGAAGATTCGAAGATACTCTCGATGTTCTCTCGAGACTTTGTGCCCATCACTTTTGCTATTTCGATCACCGATAAATCCGTATGGATAACTACTTAAACTTGCCGTTCATACGATCACCCCCATTGATCTTGTTATTACAAGATACCCAAGTTTCTCTATTGTTCCGAGAATACTTTGTGCCTACTGCCTAGCAGTTCCTTACTACATGAATACCCCTTCAAATAAATACTCGCACTTGTCGAGTATCCGCTCATCCCCTGTTGTTCATGTGTTACACAAAATTCTTCAAAATACTATTCGATCTTCCGAGAATCCTCTGGAGCCTTTGGCTCTTGAAATTCTTGCTTGCTTGCATTATGGTTAATCCCATAAGTCTCGTAGTCATATTGACATTCCTTGTCATTATCATTTTGAGTCTGTTGACTCAATATGTTTCTGAATACCATAATCATCATTGATCCTTATAAATTACCTTTACGGCTGAGCTGCCATTCTTTTAACTGGAATTGGTTCTCGACCAATACAATTGCCGTTGATTGTACCCTAAGGCTATTCAACTTATCCCTCCCTAATCAGAGCATTGCTTGATCCCTTGATTTGGGAATCATAATTCATTTGCATTTGACAATTGAGTTAGTCAGTTGTTTCTATAATTTGATCTCCTTGCATTCTTCTACCTCTAGTTGAGTACTGATGCTCACGTCAGACCCCTTGTGGGCCATCAGGTCCATTGTTGGATTTGATCCGTCAGCATCCTTCATATTCAATAACTTTGTGAGACCTTCCCCTGATACATAATGCCTTTGGTAAATTGTATCCTCTGCTTTGTCAACCATGCTCTACCTCCGAGCTTGAGTTATTTACCCTGAAGTTGATGGTATCGTTCCTAAGGTGCCTTGATAGGTTGAACCCATGACTTCCTTTATATCGTGAACTCGGAAGTTTTCACGAGTCATACTCATCGGTATTTCACGGTAAAACTTTCAACCCTAATGCCTTTATCAAAGTGAGAAGTGAATGAAAGGTTATGCATTGGAGAAGTGGGAGTCGACCTTGAACTTGTGTTCATGCCCATGGACACGATGTAGATCTTATCATTAAAGCTTCTCTTAAATTAATTATTCCTTTGGTATAAGTTCATCTTATATCGTATCTGGCCTTTTGCAATCGTGGTTCCGACCATGTTCTCTTTTAAATACCATTTCTCGTGCAAGTTTTAGCACTTGTCTCCTAGAGAGCAATACCCCCGTCCAACCTCTACTTTGATATGTCATCGAGTATTACCCCGGTATCTCGAGATTATCATGGAACCGCATAACTTCTTATGAGTTCTTCATCAAGTGCTACCTTCCCACTGTTTCAAATTTTCACGGGTCTGAGTTATTAAACACTCAAAGACACGATAATCGAACCGAGTCCGCACTACGGTTCAACAACTCTTCGATAGCTTCTATAAGTGCGACTTTGTACCCGACCACGCCATTCCTAGCCTGTTTGGCTATATCATTGTCGTGATGATTTTAACTGTGCTACCGGTCCTTCTTCTCGAGCACAATGTTCGACGATGAATTAACCTTACGTCGATCCTCATCGTCATATCATTTCGCCTTGAACAACAAGCTTGGTTTCGAGTTTGTGTCGTACCCTTGGTTCCAATAACCTTTCACTTCATCATTACTTTGACTTGATGTCGTCGCCGATCGATTACATCATCATGAACTCTCGCGACAAAGGTGTCGTGATCGTCGAAGATTCGAGCTCATCCGGGATATCAATTGAATTCATGATGAGAAATACCATCCTTGCCCTCGATGAATTGTATTATCTTCGACCACTTTATTGCCTTCCCGCCAACACAAGCTTGTTCATGTTTGGTGTTATACCTTGAGTTCCTTGCTACCCAACAATTGTTCTTCTTTACCTTGGAGTATTACCATCCTTTATGTCAAGAATGTTCGAGATTTGTTCCACCTCTTGAGGATTCTTGACATAGAAATACTTCTCACCATCACCCTTCTTTCTTGGTCCCGTGTTAATACCATCAAGTGAGCGGTGTTGTTTGAGTTCGGACTTCTAGCAACCCTATTGCTTTGAAGTTAACGATCGAAAGTTCATTCTTAGGTTCTTGATTATTGAATCACCCTTCGA